>PVIU01024934.1:0-24641 GCA_004026605.1 Ondatra zibethicus
AAAAGGGGCTGGAGAGATGGCTCAGAGGTTAAGAGCATTGCCTGCTCTTCCAAAGGTCCTGAGTTCAATTCCCAGCAACCACATGGTGGCTCACAACCATCTGTAATGGGGTCTGGTGCCCTCTTCTGGCCTGCAGGCATACAAACAGACAGAATATTGTATACATAATTAATAAATAAATATTTAAAAAAAAAAAAAAAAAAAAAAAAAAAAAAAAAAAAAAAAAAAAAAAAAAAAAAAAAAAAAAAACAAACAAAAAAATCAGGATGCTGAGCATTCAAGAGGTAGAGGCAGGAGGATTAGGAGTTCAAGGCCACCTTGGGCCATGTAAAAGCCTGTCTCAAACAACAGCAAAGAATGACATAAAAAGTCAGACACAGAGCCGGGCGGTGGTGGCACAACCCTTTAATCCCAGCACTTGGGAGGCAGAAGCAGGTGGATCTCTGTGAATTTGAGGCTAGCCTGATCTACAAGAGCTAGTTCCAGGGCAGGCTCCAAAGCTACAGAAAATCCCTGTCTTGAAAAACCAAAAAAAAAAAAAAAAAAAAGTCAGACACAGAAAGACAAGTTCCATACTTCTCTCATAAACAGAAGGACTTAGTTTCTGTGTGTGTGCTAAGGTTATAAAAAGTAGAAAGAGAACCATGTGGAAGAAAAGGAAAAGATTAGTGGGGGTCAAGAGAAAGAAAGTCTAGGGAATGCCACACTACATAGAAGTAGAAGAGGGACTTCGTAGAGGGTGGGAAGAGACCAGCATAGGGGAAGAGCATAAATAAGAACAAAGAATATTGACACATTATTTTGTATACTAATCTAAGAACATATTTTCAGCTAAAACAAGCAGACATCAGGGATGGCTTTCTGAGCTGCAAGAAGAACCAAAGAAAGGAAATGGTTCATGAGAATCGAGTACTGAGCAAAGACTGTCAAATCTAAACTAAGCAAAGAGAAAGAGAACCAAGTCTCCCTGCTGGCAGTGCATCCCCACTTTGGTGTGAAGCCCTCCTCCCAACACTCACTGAGCAAGTGCCGGCTGGTGATGCCCCGCTCAGTGATGGTAGCCTCCATGGCACTGATGGAAGAGGGGAAGATGTAGGACTGCTGGAGGACTTGGGGCAGCTGGGGACGGTCTAGGGAGCTGAAGGCAGTGGCATTATACTGCTCAGTGCCCTCGTAGAGCTCCAGGGCAGTTAGCTCATTGCGCCGCGCCTTAGAGTTCCAGTACTGGTACTGTAGGGAGAAGGGGAGGCAGTTTGGGTTTAGTGTTGTATCAATCAGAAAGCTAAGGTTACACTTCAGATGCCATTCATAGCAGCTGCAGACTAAGGGGAAAAGACCCAGTTGTCCCCTGCTCTTCTTCCTTGTTGCGATCTAGGCTGTCCAAAGTTGTCCATGATACAGGAACTGCCAGGGTTCTCTGGAGTCATAGTAACAGCAGCCACCCTCTAGGAGCTTATGAAATGCAGTGTTCTGAGCTAGCCCAGAGGAGTCTACTACTGTCCCTACTTTACAGTGCGACCAGAGAGCTCACAGATTGGTTCCACAGGAGAGGGAAGGCAGAGCTCACAGACTGGTTCCACAGGAGAGGGAAGGCAGAGCTCACAGATTGGTTCCACAGGAGAGGGAAGGCAGAGCTCACAGATTGGTTCCACAGGAGAGGGAAGGCAGAGCTCACAGATGATTGGTTCCACAAGAGAGGGAAGGGCAGAGCTCAAGGCCAAGCAGGCAGATCCGGCCCCAGGTCCCACCCCATCTGGACCCTGTGCTGCTTCTCAGGGGCCTGAGGTCTTGAGAAAGCAACGTGGCTGCTGTTTCTGGGAAGAACGTAAGAGTCAGGGACCTCCTGAGCTGCTCTGTGCCCTAGCAGCAACTCCTTACCACCACCCAGTTCTCTGAATGCACGAGGTGGACGGGGCCCTTGGCCTTCTTCTGCACAGAGGAGTGGATGATGCGCCCAGTGACACCATCAATGAGGAAGATGCCAATAAAGGTGCGCTCATGGTGAACATCTGTGCTCTCTGTCACCACAGCCAACAGGTTGGGGTTCAGACTCTAGGGAGAGAAAACACAATGACAAACTTTAGGAACCGTGATAGCATGTCATGTACTTGGCTCTCCTGTGAGTCCTGAGGCCTGAGGCCAATATGGAGCTCAACCACTTGGTAAAGGAATCAGTATTGCCGAGCAAACTTGCTTTGCATATTCTAAGGACTGGGGCCCAATGCATGCCTTGCATGTCTCTTAACCCTCTCTGAAACCTTATGATACAGGCACCCCACACACACGCAACACAGCTCTGAGGAGCAAACCCAGCTGCAAGTGTCTTTGTCTGAGGAGCCATCGAGCTCACCACCACACCTTTCTTTTGAGATACAATGTCACTGTGTAGTCTAAGCTGGTCTTAAATTTATAATCCCCCCACTTCAGCCTTCTGAGTGATGGAATTAAGAGTGTACCACCCTCCTATAAGGTAGTTTGTAGCCCACAAATCACCTCAGTGAATTTCTGATGGACTGATTAACCTTTAACCCCAGAAGGCCACAGTCATACCTGTACTATTAATAAAACTAGCATCTAGCCGGGAGGGTCACACAGCAAGCACTGGGAGAAGATGACGCACACAACCAGAGGAGGAAGGTATGTTTGTTTAGGCTGGGTACATAGCTGGATGGCAGAGTACTTTTCCTAGCCCGACAGAAGCCCTGAGTACATCTACAGGACACACGCACGTCACAGACACGCACGTCACAGACAAAGTCAGTACACAAAGGAATCAATGGCTTGACCAGAACTTCAACACTTACTTTCCCTAAAGCCTTACTACTTGGGCCAGCAAAATGCCTCAGCAAGTAAAGACAGCTGCCACCGAGCCTCCTGTCAGCCTGAGTCCCTACCCCAGAGCCCACATGGTGAAAGAAGACAGCCAACTCCCACAAGTTGTCCTCTGACCTCCACACACATGCCATAGTACATGCCCCATTCTTATAAATACAAAATAAATAAGGCAACAAAACAATAAACAGGGCATGTTAATGCACGCCTTTAATCCCAACACTCAGAGGCAGGGTGATCTCTGTGAGTTCAAGGTTAACCTGGTCTACAAAGTTTCAGGACAGACAACCAGGGCTACAAAATGAGACTCTGTTTCATAAAAAAATAAATCTAAAAATTATACATATTAAAAGCTGGCCTTCCTCATTGTCAGGCTGCTGCATCATACCTTATAGAGCACACTTCGATCCCCCATCACCCGGCCCTGGGAGTGCACGTGCTCGCTGCTGCGCTTCCCCTTCACCTTGACGACCCGCTGCACTTCTGGGGGAATGGTGAGCTCCCAACTCAGTTCTGTAGTGAGATCCTAGGGAAGAACAAGAGCACATGTGATCAGGAGATCACAGGGTCAGAGATGCAGTCAAGAGCACATGTGATCAGGGGACAGGCCAGGGCCAGAGACACAGTCAGAGGCATCCCACAGCTGACCCAGCCTGCAGTGTGGTACCTGAGGCCTGTCTAGAAGGACCAGAGATACAGTCAGAGGCATCCCATAGCTGACCCAGCCTGCAGTGTGGTACCTGAGGCCTGTGTACTAGAAGAACCAGAGATGCAGTCAGAGGCATCCCACAGCTGACCCAGCCTGCAGTGCAGTACCTGAGGCCTATACACTAGAAGGACCAGGAACAGACTTAGCTTAGGCTAAATGGATAGGAAAGTCAGTGATGTGATTGCTGAATTTGATTCCCACACCTAGATAAAGGAAGTCTGGTGATGGCTGCACTGTAATTCCAGCACAGTGAAGGTGGAGAAAGAAGGACCCCAGAGGTTCACTGCACAGCCAGCCTAGCCTACTAAGTGAGCTCTAGACCAGTGAGAGACCCCACAAAGTGAAACAACAAGGTGGCTGGCACCTGAGAAATGACGCCCAACATTGTCCTCTGACCACTATACATATGCATACATGTGCTCTTATACTCTCACACACATGTATACACACATAAAAGCAAGACTTGTGAAGAAGTTTGGAAGTCTCTGTTTAAGAAAGAAAGATATAGCTGGCTCTATAGCGTGAATACCAGGCCAGCCAGGCAGGGTTCCACAGTGAGATCTTGTCTCAAAGAAAGATACTGGGTCTGGAAAGATGGCTCACCTGGTAAAGGTGCTTGTTGTCGATCCTGACAACCAGATTTCAATCCCTGAAACCACATGACGGAAGGAGAGAAACGACTACTGCAAGGTGTGTGCTCTGACCTCCACATGAGTGGCATGACATGTGGGCTCATGCTTGTACATGCTTATATACATACATACTTCCTTACACTCATACAGAACAAATCGATGCAATTTTTTAATTAAGAAAAGAAGAAAGAGGGGCTGGCGAGATGGCTCAGTGGTTAAGAGCATTGATTGCTCTTCCAGAGGACCCAGGTTCAGTTCCCAGCTCCCACATGGCAGCTCACAATTGTCTGTTACTCCAGTTCTAAGGGACCCAACACCCTCACACAGACATACATGCAGGCAAAATTCAATGCACATAAAATAAAAATAAAGTATTAAGAAGAAGGGCTGGAGAGATGGACCATTGGTTAAGAGCACTAGCTACTCTTTCAGAGTTCAATTCCCAGCACCCACAAGGTAAATCACAACTACCTGGAACTCCAGTTCCAGATGATCTGTCATCCTCACACAGAGTATATGAAGGCAAAACGCCAGTGCACATTAAATAAATGAATAAACAAATAAATCTTTAAAAGAAAGAAAGATGCTAAAGCCAGAAGTTGGGAATGTAACTCAATTTATAATCCCAGAGCTCAAAAACTTGAGAAAAGAGGATTGTCATGAGTTCAAGGCTAGCTTGACCTACATAATAAACAAATAAATGACTAGGGTTTCCTAAAAAATAATGGAGCCAAGCTGGGCAGTCAGTGGTGGCACAAACCTTTAATTCCAACACTCAGGAGGCAGAGGCAGGTAGATCTCTGTGAGTTCAAGGCCAGCCTGGTCTACAGAACAAATTCTAGGACAGCCTAGTCTACAGAGTGAGTTCCAGGGCAATCAGGGCTGTTAGACAGAGAAACTGTCTCAAAAAAAAAAGAAAGAAAAGAAAGAAAGGAAGGAAGGAAGGAAGGAAAAATTGAAGCAGAAAAGACATTAATTGAAAATGCAAATAAATAAAATAAATATAGATCTATTCAAAAGACATAATTTTATGAGACACACGAGTGCATGTGCCCATACAGCTATGCTTACAGTATTACCAACACACAGCGAACAGGTAGCAAGGACAGCTGGAAATGGGATGCAGGGATGTGTATATTTGCTTGGGGGGATCTTTTTTTTTTTTTTTTTTTTGAGATAGGGTCTTCCTTCATAGCCCTGGCTGTCTGGAACTCATTATGTAGTCTAGGTTATTTTACTTATGTGGGTATTTTGCCTGCACTTATGTTTGTGCAGCACAGGTCAGAAAAGTGTTGGATTCCCCTGGGGCTAGCGTCACAGTTGGCCGTGCTGCCGTGTAGATGGTGATAACAATCCAGGTCCTCTGGAAGAACAGCCAGTGTTCTTCATCTCTCTGGCCCCTCTGATATTTTTAATAAAAATTATATTAATAGGGGCTGGAGAAATGGTCCAGGGGCAAACGACTATCTGAACCATGAACCCTGGTTGCTCTTCCAGAGGAGCAGAAGGGTATGCTCTCTTTCAGAGCCACCAGCAAGGAAAGACAGTTAGCTGGGTGTTACTCAACCTCTCCAAGCTAGCAGATTTTCACTCCAGCCTTTGAATCTATTTATTTATAAATAGGACAATAGAAATTTACTTAAGGCTGCCTTTAGCCTCAGTGGCAGAACCAGTGCCCATAGGAACAGGATTCCCACCAGGCTGCAGCCTGTGTGGCCAGGCCACTGCCAGAGATGCAGACCTGTAACTGCTGAGTTGTAATTGCTAGCTGAAACAGCAATAGATTAAGGCACAATCCCTGTGCCAAAGTTAAAACAACAACCCAGTATAAACCCAGTATGAAATGGGTACCTTTGAATCGGGCATCAGGGCCACTGTTTAACCAAACAACAGGAAAGACCCACAGTGCCTCCCAAGGACAGACAGCTGCTTCCTCCCTACCTTCCGAAGCCGGTATCCACTAAGCCGCCCCTGCTCTGCATCCACCAAGTAGAAGAAGATGGAGGGGGCAAGTTCATGCAGCTGTCGCAAGACATTTCGAGTGGCTGGAAAAGCTGTGACCTTGAAAAAACCCAGATAGCCCAGAAGTGTTAAATGCAAGTTCAGAAACCTTGAAGCCCATTTCTCAAGAATCACTAGTGTTTGCCCACTAAAGAAAGCTTTAAGCATAAAACAGTGAATCATAAAACCAGTCACTGGGTCTATTTAAGGCTTAAATATGGCTCCGTTAAGAACTTCAATGTTGCTGGGCAGTGGTGGCACACACCTTCAATTCCAGCACTCAGGAGGCAGAGGCAGGAGGCTCTCTTTGAGTTTGAGGCCAGCCTGGTTTACAGAGCGAGTTCCAGGACAGCCAGAGCTACACAGAGAAACCCTGTCTTGAAAATCAAAAACCAAAAGCCAAACAAACAAAAGAATCTCAGTGTTAGGGACTGGAGAGTTAGCTCAGTGGTTAAGAGCATATATACTGTTCTTCCAGAGGCCATGAGTTCAAGTCTTAGAATGCATATCAGGTGATTTACAACCACCTAGAGCTCCAGCTTCAGGGTAATATGATGCTTCTGGCCTCTACGGATACCTGCACTGATGTGCACATATAAACACATAATTCAACTAAAAAACAAAACAAAACAAAACTGGCCATGTATAATGAGTGGTGTGCGCCTTATGAACTTGGGTGCTCACAAGGGTAGTCATGTTGCTGAGGGTGTGCTATCTGGTAAATGGGCCACCTCTGTCCCAGTGCATGTCTGACAACCCATCCCAAACCCAGCTCCACACAGAAGACTCCACCCACCCAAGACAAAGCACCTTGTATTCATCGTCCACCAACAGCAGCACCTTAGCATAGTCTTGATCCATGACAGGAAGAAGTAAGGACTGCAAGATAGGGCGCTTCAGCACTGGGGGAGCCACCTGGCTCCACTTGCCAAAAATGGGGTTGAAGACAAACAGAGAACTCATTCCTGTTTCCTACAATGGGCAGAAATCAGTCAGATCCAAACATAGAAGAAGCATACATCCTACAGGTGACCCAGCAATGTTGAGGCATCAACTGGACCACCAGGAACTCCCTGCTTTCTGGTATCTTAGTGGAAAGTAAACTGACTGGTTCCCCTAGGCTGATGTGAAAAGGGAAAAGGCTGGACTGATGCTGGCTCCAAATCTAGCTAAGAAGTAGCATGATAAAGAGAAAATCTAAGTCAAGACCAGGTCAAGGTAGCAGTGCACGCCTTTAATCCAGCACCTTTAGATCTCTGCAAGTTCCAGGCTAGCTTCGTCTATATAGCTGCTTTCAAGCCAGTCAGGGCTACATAGTGAGACCCTGCCCACAAAACAACAAAGTCAAGCATAATTCAGCAATTTAAGATCAAAAGAGGATCTTCCAAACCTCACCTCACAATACAGCTAGAAGGGGTCCATGAAAATCCATTCAAATTCTAGAGGCAGAAACCACAGTGTAGCTTTGTGCCCTGTTTCCTCTCACAGAGGAAACTTAGCTAGCAGGGACAGCCTCGCTGGGAAGGGAAAGCACTGGCTGAAGGAGGATCTGGCTCCTAACCAGTTCCACGTCAGAGCTGGAGGGTCCCTCCACCCAGGCCAGAAAATGGCAGAAACAAGACTTCCTACCCAAGAGCTTCTCACGGAATGATCAAGGCATGGGAGAAATTTCAACTGTGAAACATGCAAAAGGCAACACACGGAGGCTCCAGGCAGCGTGCCTGGCCTCACCTTGTCCTTCACCAGCAGCGTGCACTGAGGCGGGTGGGGAAAATGAGCAGTAGTCCTCTGGACCATCAGCTTAAAGGAGGAGTCCGGCTTAACATTGGGCAGATACTGTTTCCACAGAATGGTGCCAGAGCTGCTCTCGATACCAAAGAGCTGCAAGATAAACGAACACTCGACTCACAGCTGGAAAGAAACTGGAGAATTGATTTGATCCCTGCAGACTGGAACAGAGCAAGACTGCGGCCTGTGCCTGCCCCTGGGGTTTGCTTCCTACGGCTCGTGTGCTCACCTTGCCTGAAGCTGTCACCATCACGATCATCTTCTGCAGGTTGAACTCATCTCTGGCCAATGTGTCAATGTTGATCTCATTCTTAATCTGGCTTCGGGGCTTTCGAGCGTCATAGAACATCTTCCAGAGGTGGGAAGTCCAGGCCTGGAGCAGGATGAGCTGAGACGACAGGCGTTTCAGGAACATCCCCAGCAAGCCGTCTGGTGTTGGGGAAGAAGAAGAGCACTCCCATCAGACTAGGAGTCCAGCAAGATGTGTGCTTCCCAGGAGGGACCTCTCCCTCTCCTATAGAACCTTCCAGTCATTCACATTCCAGGCCAAAAGTTCAAGGTGCAGTCTGTGTAAGATGCCAGCCGTCCCACACTCTGTTACAGCCATGCACAAGCTTCTGAAACCTCCTTACCTGGTTCTTAGGACTTCACCTGCCTTAAATCTTGTAATAGGAGACTAAGAGGTAAGGAATCAGCCATGTAGGATGTAGTCATGCTGGGATGACCAGGGGAAGGCATCTGGGTGCACAGCAAAGCCAGAGAAGTGTGGGTCTCAGGAGCAGTGGGAGCAGGTGCATGCATGAGTGGTGTCTCCATCTCCCATTGCTTCATTCTTCTTGTGTTAACCTGCTCCCAGCATCCCTTTCTGCAATCTGTTCCTAAGGCCATCATCCTCCCTTGTCCTGACTCCATTGGTAAGGCATCTCCCTGAAAGTGTCCTCCATTACAGATGTGACAGGTGCATGATACCATGGTTACCATGGTAAGGAGGGTCTTGGGAGTCTGACAGGCCCGAATTAAAATCCAGGCTGTGTGACACTGAGAAAAATGCTTACCCTTTGTGTTTTTGGTCCCTCATCTATTACATGACATGCAACTCAGAGGCTTGTTACAAAGAACAGATCAAATGACATCCATTTGGATTGGGTATGGTGCCTCGTTCGTGGGAAGTGCTCATTCAGAATATTATCTTTAGCTAGGCAGTGGTGGCACACGCCTTTAATTCTGGCACTCAGGAGGCAGAAGCAGGCAGATCTCTGTGAGTATTATCTTTGCTCATCTCTTTTCCACCAACCTCAACTCAAGGAGAGACAGAGAAGCAAGTCACAAGCAGAGCAGTCCACACATACAGGGTGTGTGTCTCACTAATGCAAGTCATAAAAACAACCAAATGCTAGTCACGTGGGCAAGCAAGGCGCAACGGGCAGCAAAAAGCAGGATTTACCTTGAATTGCTGGGTCCAGCAGCAGAAATAGATAGTAAAGTCAAATTAATTCTCAGTTTAAGAAAACATACAACACCTAGCAGAGTACCTGAGCCAGAATTCTCAACAGTGACCTATGGGATAGCAGGTGGAATGGGTTGGGGGAGCTGGGAGGGGGAAAATACAATGGGACAGACATGCAGGACTAGACTGGAGAGGAATGAATCATGTTCATCAGATGACCATCAATGGAGCCACCGCTGACTCAGAGAACACAGGGCTATGTTCAGTCAGCTCTCTCTAGACACACGTGGCTGTTGCATTTGAGACAATGGGTAAAAGTGCCTGGCATGGAGCCTGACAATTTTTAGGACCCCGGGCAATGACACTTGCAGCTAACTGTAAAGTGAACACATTGTTGTCTCTAGAGGGACTCAGTGAAACAGTAGCTGCATAAACCACTGGGCTACTGACACACTGAAGACTAGCCACGGACTGAACCAGAAGCCAGGGGCACAGTGAGGTCCATAAATCCAGCTAACCCTCCCTGAGCAGCCTCCCTGGGTTCATACCTGCCTTCTTGCCAAATTCTCCTTCCAGTTCAGCCTGCGCCCCTGTCAGGGGGAGGTCCACCATCTCCAGGCACACCACCTCTGCCAGGGACTCCTCTCGGCTCCACAACACCACCTTCCCAGCTACAGGAAACCAGTTTGCGAAAGCTCAGCATGGCTCCCTAGCCCTGAGGAGACTCTTAGAGGTGTCTCAGAGTTCAAGTCTTATACAAAGGATCTCATGAGCTGGGGTCAAGAGTCAAGCGAGGAAGATTTTGTATCTCACTTCATGCCCCTAAAGAACTGAAAATTCTCAGGGTACGCTCTTCTTGAACCTTTCCCATGCCTGTGCACACCCCCGCCCCCGCCCTGGCACACACACACACACACACACACACACACACACACACATCTACCACACACGACTAGAATTCAGAACAGGTAGAAACACAAATGGCTGTACAGGGCACTCACCTAGCTGCTGCAGGAACAGCTGCAGATGGTCCTGTGTCTGCACCAAGGCCCGGTAGCCCACTGAATCATCCTTCTTCAAGAATACCTGGATGTACAGCTATAAACAGGACAGTAAGAAGCCAGATGGCTCCAAGGCATTGGACCCCAAGATTCAAAGGGTTGGGAGTTGGCTGAGGTTCAGGCCATGGCATGACATGATGTCTAGACAATACAACTGGCCACCAGCAAGAAAGCACACATTCTTCAGAGTCAATGCAACAATGGGCTGAGGCTCTCTCTGGTCTGTCTGTGAAGGGCAGCAAGCACTTGATGGGACTGTCATCCCTTCATGTCCCAGTTGCACCCCACATGGTGAGAAGGAGGCCAGGCCAGGAGCATCCCAGAAGCTGAGGGACACGATTCAATATCCCCAAAGAACACTGGGTGGGTTCATGTGGGAAGTCAGTCTGGAGTCTGAACCCCAGAAACATGTCTTGCTAGCTCCATGATTTGAAATACCGTAGGCCATGGGCACATTCACAAACCAGGTCAGTAATAACCAATCCACAAGACTGCCAAGATGCCCTATGGATTAACACAAAAACAAAAAGGGCTTCGTGCACACCAACAGCTGTGCAAAACAGAAGCACTAGGGCTGGAGGATCAGAGAACTTACTGTTCCTGCAGAGGACCCAGGTTCAATTCCTAGCACCAACATGGCAGCTCACAACTATCTGTAACTCCAGTATCAGGGGATCAAATGTCCCATGTTCTCATGTGGTGCACATACACACATGCAAGTAAAACACTCATACACATAAAATAATAAATTCATCTAAGCCATGTGGTGGTGGAGCACGTCTTTTATCCCTGTACTCAGGAAGCAGAGGCAGGTGGATCTCTGTGAGTTTGAGGCCAGCCTGGTCTACTAGAGAGTTAGTTCCGGGACAGCTAGGGCCGTTACAAAAAAAAAACCAAATAAATAAATAAATAAACAAACAGACAAACACATGGAAGGATGGATGGATGGATGGATGGATGGATGGATGGATGGATGGATGGATGGATAAAATAATAACAAATAAATCTAAAGCAACAATAGCAGCAGCAGTTTTGCTGTATTTATAAACAGACAGTGGCTCTGGAGGAACTAGGAGCCTTGTTCTTAAAGCCCTAATCCAGGGCCACAACTAGCCCCAAGGACATGAAGCCCACAGAACAGAGTAAGAAGGCCAAAGCTGTCTGTCACTTACCCGCTCAGGACGAGTGCCCTTCTGCTCTAGGCTGAAAGAAATTGCAGTGTCTAGCAGCCGCCGACCTGTCTCCACTAAGTAGAGGTTAATGGTGTAGGTTTGGTTGAAGCAAGCCAGAGAGTCCTAGAGGTACACACAGAACAGGTCAACAATAAAGTCCCCTACAGCATGTCCAAGGACAAATCCCCTAGAGAAGGGACTAGGTCAGAAGAGAAACATGCATAAGTAAGAAAGTAAAGAGAGCCAAATCCTACGGTGGAAACAAGGTTGCTGACTGAATAAACAAGATCACAACTATAGTGTGCACCCCAGAAAGGAGCCAGAAGCCAGGTGTGGTAGCACACAGCTTTAATCACAACACTCAAGACAGAGGCAGGCTGATCTCTGAGTTAGAGGCTAACCTGATCTACAGAGTGAGTTCCAGGACAATAAAGGCTATACAGAGAAACACTATCTCAAAAGACAAAAAACAAGAAAATAAGAAAGCCAACTGTATACAACCACTATGTGAGCTTGAAAAGGGAGCCAGTTTGTACAACTACCATATACCTCTCGGCAGGCCGTAAGTGTGTACAACTACCATATACCTCTCGGGAGGCCGTAAGAGTGTACAACTACCATACACCTCTCGGGAGGCCGTAAGTGTGTACAACTACCATGTACCTCTCGGGAGGCCGTAAGTGTGTACAACTACCATACACCTCTCGGGAGGCCGTAAGTGTGTACAACTACCATGTACGTTTTTGAAGGCAGCCGGTGTATACAGTGAGGAAGAGTGTCCCCAGATTGGCACTGTGGATGGGGAAAGAAGGGAAAAGCTCCAGACACGAGGGCACAACCAAGACTGTGCCTACAGTTAGGACCTTCACTGCCACCAAGTGCACCATAAAATGCCACCTGGCTTTGCCAGCTATGGAGATCCAGGGGAATGGCGAAGCCAAGGTTCAGAGAAGGAAATCAGAAGGACAGACCCCGGGAGTCTACCTCCTCATCTTGCACGAGGAAGGACAAGACGTGCCACTTAACTGACACTACTTAGACCACCTGGAGCTAGAACTCAAGGGGCTGCAGACCTCAGTTGACCTGGGATTCCGTGGGTGGCCTCCTGGGTCCCCCGGGCTGCCACCCCACCCAGTAACACACCCTGCCTGCCCAATGCCACATCCTACCTGTGCCCTAGATGTCTCAGAAAAGCTTGCTGTATTCCTGTCCCCAGCACTCCCAGGTTTCTGCTAGAGGAAAGAGACGTGAAGACACTCAGCCAAAGGGTTACTTCCCAGACACTCTGTCTCCTCAGCAGTCAGAAGGCAAGTCTTACCTCTCATGCCCCACCCCCACAGGCCTATGAACACTAAGTCTGCAGGGAGGGGAGGGTAGCCACAATAGGATGCCATTCCTAGTGAGAAAGAGACTGTGGAAAGAGCTTATCTCTCTGCAGCCTCCTACCCCTGTGCACAAGTGGACAGACTCCGACTTCTGACCGTGAGGGGCCCCACAGAGATAGCTGTCATGCATGCATGGTACTCACTTCAGTGCGACAAGTCATGACAGCGGCCACCGTCTTCTCTCCAGTGGTGGCAAAACTCACCAGTGTGGCCTATAAGGAACGTTAGGTATCAGTTTTCAGACAATGAGATTTAAGGCAAATGTGTCTGGATTCCCTGTTCTGCCTCCTCCCAGCTTTGTCCTGGAAGACCTTCTGGTCCCAGCAAGCACACTGCTGCGGTTACCTGGGGAAAGTTTTTGAGCAGCGTCACAGCACCGTTGTGGTAGTGCAGCAGAGCGTAGTGGCCCAGGGCCAGCTGTAGGAAAAACTGGGCTCGAGAAGGAGCCACTGGGCTGGGCTGTGTGGGCAGCACTCGGGGCTGGAATCCACTTCCAAATTGTAAGTCAGGAGACTGGGTGGAGAGAGGAAGCAGGAAGAAAAGTGAGACACTTACCCCCTCCCAGACCATCAAACCAAGACCTCTGCCACGCCTTGCCAGGGAGCAGTTCTAGACTAGGACAGAAGCTCCAGAAGCTCCTGCTCGGGCTCCCCAGAGGACACCACAGCCTGTGCCCTGACAACAGCTCAGCCAGAGGCCTACACCCTCCCCATGGCTGTCACAGCTCAGGAAAGCAGCAGCGACCTCACAGGGCAACCATGCCAGCTCCCGACGCCACACAGGGGGACACCTCAGACAAGGAGAGCAGCCTCTCACCGGCAGCGGGATCTGCCGCAGTTCCCACTCTGTCTCCAGGGCCAAAGTGTGGAGGGAATGTGAGCTGGGGTCAGGGCACACCAGGACGGCCTCGTCGACCACACCACAGGACCCAGTGAGACGCTGCAGCCATGGAGTCCAAACCCTGACCTGTGGAGAGTTCACGACAGACTCATGAGGATCACAGGGGCCCTCTCAGCAGATCCACAGAACCACTGCTGGAATGCACAGAGGATCCCAAGATCAAAATGCACAGCTGGCCAAAAGCATGGCTGGTTCCAGAGGCTCTTCCCGTCCTCACCTCCATCAACCTCCAAAGCTGAAGTACTCAGCAGGAGTTTCTGTTTGGTCACTGGGGAAAATGCACCCAATAACAGTAAATGCCTGATGGCCCAGAGGGGTGTCAGATATGGCTTCCTATAATCATTTCATAATCACCTTAGAAGAACTTAAAGGGACAGTGCCTAGATCAGAATAGCTTCCCAGCCAACCCAGAAGAGCACCGTGTGTTAACAGAGTGCTTTAAACTCATGCTGAGGAAAAGCCAGCCACAGATGGGCATCAGAAACAGAACACAGGCAGCTTTTGCAGCTGCCCTGCCGAGTTCCTTGAACCCCCATGCAAAGAAGGCCTCTACAAATTCCCTCACACCCACCAGGAACCAGATGCCCTCTGTACCTGCTGAACAATCTCTCCATCCTCCACATTAAACTTGACGATGTTCACATGGCTGAAGGGAACGATGCCAAGGGCCCACACCACCCCGGAGCCATAGGAATACACCATCTGGTAGTGGATGCTGTCACTAAGAAAGGGAAGAGAAGACAGGGCCACCGACTTGGCCTTTAGACTTGAGCTTCCCCAGGGCTTCCAAAACCATGCTGCCATTTCCTAGTGGATGTTGTCATGAGCTGAAAACCCCCAAAGAGAGTTTGTGTGCCTCACAGAGCCTTTGCTTTTAGGTTCTTTGCAGTGCTAAGGATTACACCCAGGGCCTCGCGAATGCTAGGCAAGTGTTCCATACTCAGCTCCATCCCTAGCCTTGCTTTTGTCTTGAATTTGAATTTCTCATCAACATTTCAAACTGATATCACATATACAAACCAGATGGTCAGCTTTTCCTAAGTAACAGAAGTGGCATGCCTCCATGTATGTAGGGCACCACACCAGTTGTCTAAGGCTATGGAGGTAGGCCAGGCACACTGTAGGGCCCCTGTAGACCCCATCAGGAAGGCCAGACTCACAGATATTTTGTTCTTGGTCCTGTAAGATACTGACTTTTGAGGCTTGGGGAGTTCTGTTTTCTTTCTTGCCACCATGCTCAGCTAAGAATTTGGGGGGTTTTTTGTTTTTGTTTTTCCGCAAGGCAAAGAATCAAATGCAGGACCTTGTGCATGCCAGGTAGGCTCTCTGCCACTGGTCTGGTCCATATCTCCAACTTAACTTTAACAATTTAACTTTTGATCCCTGCCCTAAACCTTTGGAAATAGCTGCAAGTGGCTGAAGCCAACCCTTGCCTGAGCCTCTGGGCAACCTATTCCTTCCTTCCAACCCCCAGGACCTCTAGGAATCACTTCGAGCCTCCCTTAGCCCCTCTCTATCATTCTGACTCTTACCATGAAGAAAGATACAGGATACTGTCAAGTGGCAGTTAAAGGCCCAGAGCACTGTGTGTGTGAGCAGGAGCAGCTCCCTTACGTGGCAGTGCTAGTGCCCCAGTGTGACTTTTCTCCGCCCTACCAAGTACACTCCAAGTATGTAGCCACAGCCTTTCCACTCAGGCCCACATGGAGGAGAACACTATTCCCATGTGATGCCAACAGGAGGGCCCCTGGCCAAGCACCCTCAAGGAGATGGAGGGTGTCGTAGGAACTGGGACAAGATAGTCACCACTTCGGAGGAAACTAGCTTACCTTTCTGGAAGATGTTCCACCCACTTCAGGTGCCCACTGGAGAGGTGATGGAGGGTGAGGGTCGTCTTCTTCAGAACTGCAATGTACCTCACTGACTCCTGCAGGCCCACCAGCCCAAGTGCCTGGAAACTGAACACAGGGAAGAGTGAGGGCACACCTGGATGCCAATGCTGGTTCTGCCTAATCTTGCCACTAACAACGTGAGAACCTGCCTTGCCTGAGAACCACTTTGGTGCACTGCCCTCAAGCCCCCATGTCTCTCATGAGTTACCTCTTCCTTTCCCTAGGATTTCACAGAACTCAGACTAACCCTCTAGCAAGTCCCCATCAGGAAATGCGATCATTGTTGGGCTTATGACTAAGCCCATAACTGGGCAAGAACTTGATGGCAGCTGCCTCACATGGACAGTGCTCTCATTGCCTGCGATCCACCAAGTGCTAGGAATCACGTGAACTGCTATCGTAAGATGTGCCAGCTAAAGCCAACAAGCGCATAGAGGAATCTCAGCAAAGGTGAGGCAGCGGCCCACGCTGTTCTGTAACAGAGAACTAAATTCCAAGCATGGTGATAGAGCTCTGCAATCCCAGCCCTTGTGAGGTGGAGGCAGGAGTGTCAGAAGTTCAAGGCCAGGGCTGTCAAGATGGCTTGGTAGATAAAGACAGTTGCTGAGCAAAGCTGACAACCTAAGTTCAATCCCCAGAACCTACTTAAAGGTAGAAAGAGAGAATTGGCTCCACAAAGCTGTTCACTAACCTCTACATGTACACTCTGCGGCATGCACACTCCTCCCCACACACACCACCCAGCCAGCCAGACAGACAGACACACACACACACACACTCACACATTCACACACACTCACACATTCACATACACCAAGGTCAGCCTCATCTACATAGCTACTTTGAGGGCAGCCTGGGCTACATGACACCTGTCTCAAAGCAAACAAACATAAGGAACATGGAAAGCTTTGTGCTATCCTTTTACCTAGAACACAGCACTCAAAGTTCATATATTATGGTAAGATTGGGACAGTGTTCAAGAACAAACGTTGTATCTAGTACAGAGCTGTTCATGTAATAGGTGCTCAATTAACTAAATCCACCCAATTCACAGAAACTCTCATTTGTAAATAACATAGGCCTCTCAGTAAATACACACACGTGCTATAACAACGAAACCAAGAATGGGCAGCTAAGCCGGATGCAGTGGCACACGAGTTCTAGCACTCGGGAGGTTAGGAAGAAGAATCTCTTAGAGTTCAAGGCCAGCTTGGTCTATGTATTTCCAGGACAGCCAGGGCTATGTAGATAGACCCTGCCTAAAAAGGGGGGGAGGGGAGCTGGGGGACATCTGGGGCTAGAGAGAACGCTCTGTGGTTAAGAGCATTGGCTACTCTTCCAGAGTACCTGAGTTCAACTCTCAGCACCCACATGGTGGCTGCAATCATCTGATAATCCAGTGTCAGGAGCTCCAACACATTCTGGCCCCCACAGGGACTGCACTCATGTGGTCCACAGACAAAGACATACAAGCAGGCAAAACACCCATACACATAAGAAAAAAATTTTTTTAAAAGATCAGGCATCTGATGCGCCTGTTCTTCAATAGTCCTTAAAGAAAGGGGCAGGGGGGCACAAAGGCCCAGAGTTGTTTATCCATCCAGATCCCTTTACTCAGCCACAATGATTTCCTACCTGCCACTGTCCAAAGTTATCTCCCAGTTCAGGCCCCCGATGTTAGTCTCCCAAGAACGCATGATTCGCCCTCCATTGGATACAGTGATTGCATCTGGAAGAGACAAAGACCACTGTCATTTTCCACTCTTGTTCTGTGGCCTGGTAAGAGCTATGGGCCACGATCCCACCTCCAGCTTATGGATGCAGACAGGTATTAAGCAGGCACCTGCCCTTCACTGTCAGAAGCACCCATTCTCCTTTCCCCATCAGACCCTACACAAAGCCAAGAATCAAGCAAAGGGAGTCGGCACTGACTCCAAATGGAGATCGGGGGCCTCTGCTTACCTTGCCCATGGACCAACATGGCATCCACAGCCCCTTCTGCTGTGCCCTTGTCAACATGGCGCCACACTGAGAGAAAAAGAGAGTCAGACGTTGTTGTGAGTGACTGTGGCCCAACGAGACAGGAAGGGATTGAGATCTTCATTTACATAGCATTGTCCAACTTTAATTAGGAAGTAAGGAGTGTACTAAGTGCTATGACCTATACCCACTCACTGGAGTGTGAGGGAGGAGGGGTTCAAGAGGTATTGCTTTTCCCATCTAGGCTCTCAGCCCCTCCAGTCCACCACCACCCCATGAGACATACAAAGGAACAAAAATAAGATTAGCAAAATATGGTTGGAGAGGTGGCTCAGAGGTTAGGAATACTGGTTGCTCTTCCAGAAGACCCAGTTCAATTCCCAACACCCACATGGCAGCTCACAACTGTCTGTAACCCCAGTTTCAAAGGACCCGACACCCTCACACAGACATACATGCAGGTCAAACACCAATGCACATGAAACAAAAATTTTAAAAATATTTCAAAAAATTAACAAAATCTACCCAGTTCATAAGAAAAGAGTTTACTCTTTTCACAATCTAAATTCCTACAAACAATCCCAGCAGCAGGGATATCTCAAGGGCAGTCATGCAAGCCTTTATTGCAAAACAGAATAGAATGCAGCTTTTGCAGTGTTAGTTAAGGACCTTCAGGACTGAGGAGATTACAAAGGCCAGCAACACAGATCTACACATTGAAAGACGATAAGACTGGAGAAGACAAAAAAGAAGGTGAGCCGTAGGTTACACGCTTCAGTCAGCTCCCCTCCCAGCTCCACAGCTCACTCACAGATCTCTCCAGTGCGAGAACTTAACGCTGCAATCACGTTCTTCTCTGTGGCCACAACCAACTTCTTGGATCCAGGGGAAAATTCCAAGGAGGCAAACTTGAGCTTCCCAACATACTGCTGTCTCCTGAGGAAGAGTGCGGGGGACATCAGGGCAAAGTCATCACCACAAAGAGACAAATTGCTGGCTTCACACCAGCCCATCTCCCTCATCACACTTAAGAAATGTGTGCAAACGAAGAGCTCTGACCATCCCCAAGATTTGTGTGCCATGCGCCCAGAAGCAAAGGGAGATAGGAGAGAATTACCACCAAATAGACGAGAGATAGCAACAGTCTTTCAGCTAAATGCAACACCTGTTACTCAGGCAATATCCCTAAGAGTCTTCAGCCTAACTAACTTTTAGCTGCACCAAACAGACTTCTAGTTATGTATGCTGCAATAAGGAAGGAAATACTGCTACCTGGGCCACACTGAACAAACATGGCATTCAGACTGCATCTCTCATTTAGACCACTTTTGTTTCAAAGGCACTAATTGGATAGTAGTTTAGAGTCAGTCATTTCTATGTGTATTTTCACGTGACTTTATTCTCTCTGTTTGTAGCCACCAGACAGCCCTACCAAGTCTATAAGGCAAATGTTATTACCTACATTTTACAAATGAGGAAACCAAAGTCCAGAAAGTCCAGGGTTCCAAAATGAAGACCTTTTAAAAATACTATTGTTCAGCTGTATGTCAGTTTCCCCAAGAACATGCAACAGTTAAGCAGCCAAATAGTCGTTTAAACTGAAGCAAGCAGGGCCTGATGGGAGAGGTGAGTGAATGAATGTTTGGCTGATAGGTCTGGAGAGGACACTGTGTCCAGTGTCCCTAGAGGAGCGGGGGCTGGGGGAGTGGGGGCGGGGGGGGGTGGGGGCGGGGGAAGTAGGGATGGTGGGGTGGTGGTGAAGAACGTTAGAACTTTAGAACCTGTAAAACAGGAGGGCTAAGAGACAACAGGACGATGAAACTTCACTGGGGGCTAATGACCTCTGACACCCAGGAGATCACAAACCAGACAGCCACAGAATCGGATACGGCAGGAAAGGAGGGGACCAGTGACCTCTGACCAAAACCTTAAAGCATGCCTGAACGGCAGGGCTGGTTCCACTGCAGCGCAATCTGCACAGTCATATACGGGGCGACTCAGAAGGGTTCCCTGGCTGCTTAATTTAATGATCCCAGGTCGACGTCTCCAAATTCCTCGTATCTGAAGAAGGGACGCTCAAATTTTCACTCTGCACAGGGTGCAGCATTCATTCATTCACCTCTCCCTTAAAGGCCCTGATGTAAGTTATGAACTCGGTCCTGCTCCACGGCAATCCCCTCCTGCTAACCGGAGAGAGACAGATGCTGGCAAAGCTGACACCTACTTCCTGGAGAAGCGTCACCCATACGCACCAGTCAAACTTGCCCACTTGGTCTTCGTAGACCGCGGCCGCAGGGAGAAGCAGCGTAGCCCAAAGCCAGAAGCCGGACGCCACAGTAGCCACCATGATTGAAGCCCAAGCGCCGCCCGCCGCTATCCCGGCATGCACTGGGCCTCAAGCCCCTCCCTACGCCGAACTATAGAGAGGAAACGGCGCGGGCGCTCGGGAGCCGCCGGGATTGGAAGGACTGGAGGAACAGGAGAGATCTGGGACCTGGGCCGAGAAGTGACCTTCCAGGCACGGGACAGAGTGCAAACGGGGAGAGGCTGCCCGCCTCAGTTCGGGTCAGGCCCACGCGTGGGGCAGCCCCGAGCGCCGTCCCAGAAGCCCCCGCGCCGCCCAGGTCCTGACGGGCCGTCCGGTCTTCCGCCGCACGTGTCTTCAGAGCGATGCCCAAATCTAAGCGAGACAAGAAAGGTGGGCTCCGGGGTCCTCAGCCATGGGGGCAACGGGGACACGGGTGCGAGACGCCGAGGCCTCTCCGCCGGCCGGGGTGGCGGGTTAGCATAGGAAGGTCACTGGGAGAGCTGGAGTCTGGGCCGGACCGACAGGCAGCTCCCGAGACAGCGTCTTCTGTCCCAGGCTCACCTAGAGCTCGCCAGCGACGAAGAGTCTTAAACTGTTGACTCCACCTCCCGATTGTTGGGGTTACAGGCATGCACCACTAACCTAGTTTTTGCTGAACTAGATAGGGCAAGCACTACCAGCTGAGCACTGAGCAACATCCCCTGCCGCGCGCGTGTGTTTGAGACAGGATCTTGCGGTGTAGCTCAGGTCTCAAATTCAAGGGCTTCCCCCTACCTCACCCTCTCCAGAATGTAGGGATTTTACAGTTATGCATAGGCGTATCTGATGGCGGCTAGTGCATTTTTTTGTCTTTTTTTTAGGTTTTTCAAGACAGGGTTTCTCTGTAGCTTTGGTGCCTGTCCTGGAACTAGCTCTTGTAGACCAGGCTGGCCTCGAACTCACAGAGATCCACCTGCCTCTGCCTCCCGAGTGCTGGGATTAAAGGCGTGCGCCACCACCGCCCGGCTTTTTTCTTTGTTTTTTAATGCTGGGGCCTTGAACTCTCCATGTTCAGCCTTCGCCCTAGATTCCAAACTGGGCCACCACATCCAGCTAGTGAACTGTGGGTGTTAGAAGACAAGATAGTTGAACAAAAAGGGTCTGGCGCCATCAAACTCACCGCTTTTGTCGGGCTGTGTGTGTACGTGTGTATCCTATATCCCCGTCAAGTTAAGTATGGTTTGGCTGGTAGTAAATGCGGAGAATGCAGAAGGTTAATGATACTGTTTTGTATAATGTAGTCAGGAAAGCTCTCGGCGGCGAGACGACAAATAAAACCTCCGGGGAAAGGAAAGTAAGCAGACTGTATAGTTGTCTGAGAGCAGGTGGTTCTGCATAGAAGACCCCGAAGAGAAAGGGGTCTGGAGTTAACATACTGGGGGACAAGAGGCCAATGCGGCTGCGGTAAAGTGGACAAACTAGGTTTGAGGGGAAAGGATCTGGCCTTTGATGTGGCTTTACTCTAAAAGGACCACTTGGGCCCCCTTGATAGCCTGGAGAATATGAGGGCAGAGATGGAGGCAGCAAGGGTGGTAACTTCCCTTGTTAGGAATGCTAAGTTGAACTGAAATCATAGCAGCGGAGAGTCTGGCAGTGGCTGGCTCAATGTGCTTGGCATTGACTATGTACATTGTAAAGAGGGACTGTGAGTGGCAGGCTGGGTAGATAAAAGACAGATCACATGCTGGGGACAAAGCTAGGGCTTTGTAACTGAAGTTCTGGTAAGTCCTTACGAAGTCATTTGGTTTTGTGGAGGGAACCCTGGTCGGATGTAGCAATGCCAGAAAGTTTTCTGGAAGTGGAACAAATAGGGCCTCGGTTACTTTTCAGTAGCAGTTCTTGCGTGCCCCACCCCATCCCCAGCATTACTGTATTCTCGGGTCGAGGCACAAAATTGAAATGCGAGTATGTAGTAGACTAGAAAAGATGTGGTCCCAAAAAGATGAGTCGGTACATACAAGTAATCCCAGCACTTAGGAAGCAGAAGCAAGGAAATGTATCTTGAGTTCAAGGCCTGCCCAATCAGCCTTGTAGCAAGGTCCTGCCTTTAAAAAATAAAAAAGGGAAGAATTGTTTCTATTATCCCATAGCTGAGCCCAGCCATTGATAGCCTGTGCACCATGCCTGGTAGCAGGAAAGGGTCCTGCCTCAGCCAGCATGTTAGGGCTGCCACTGAGAGCACTGTCAGTAGCAGTGAGTCCTGCTGCCACACTGTAGTAGATCCAGCAGTCAGCCCAAGGGACTAAGGGCACCTGGTTTGTGCTAGGAGCTCTATTTAGGGATCTCTGGGTCCAGAAGTATTAGCTAGTATTAGATAAGCAAGCACTCTCCCAGCCTTGAGTGCCAGAAATGCCAGGATCCATTGCTGCCTCCTTCACACTGGCTTAGTTCAGCCACACCTCCAAAGAACAAAGCTAAATTAATCTCTAAAGCATCCAGATTCAACACTCAACACCATCTCCTTTTCTTGGTTTTAGTTTCCTTAACAAAAACTGCCAAGAAAGGCTTGGAACTGAAGCAGAACCTGATAGAAGAGGTGAGTGCTTGCTCCTTTACTTTTCTTTGTATTTCCTCGGTAGGCTTGGAGGAGCAGTGTGTTAAAATCAGAAGCCACAGTTTTCCATCCTCCTCCCAGTTTCACAGCCCTAGTTGAGCTCTGTGTACCTCCCACATCAGTAAATGCATTTTCCGCACAACTCCCCGCCCCATCCCCGAAGCTTCCGTGTGACCCAGGGCTGAGTGGTGCTGTTGCTGTTTTGCATTCTGGGTAATGGAAGCTTATTAGTGAGTTTGTAATGCTGCCCAGTATCAGAAGCCTAGAAATCACCTGTGTGGTGACTGTGGCCATTCGTCCGCAGCTGACCCGCTAGCCCTCTACTGAGGGCCAGGGAAGCCCAGCTTCCTGGTGCATAAATTACCTGGAAATAGAGCTTCACCACAGAGAGGCTGCAGCCGGCAGCCTGGCAAGGCAGTGTGGATGAGGTGTCTCTCCTGGTTTATCAAAATGATGAGGCTCCTGTGGTTTTCACTTAGGCATGGGCCTTCCCATGGTGGGTAAACGTTTCTAGATTAACTGTAAGTAGGCAAAGGGAAGCACTGGTCTTGGAAGACAATAAGGTATGGGTTCCTGCTCACCTGCTGTAGTGGGTGACCTTGGTGTCAGTCCTTTCAATGGTAAGTGACCAGATTAAAGGCCTGTAGGTGATTCTCTAGCATGAGGCCAAGTTGCTCGACCCATGCTACCCCTTCACCTCCAGAGCCTCATGAATTGTCCCACAGCTTCGGAAATGTGTG
Organism: Ondatra zibethicus; assembly: GCA_004026605.1. Lineage (NCBI taxonomy): Eukaryota > Metazoa > Chordata > Mammalia > Rodentia > Cricetidae > Ondatra > Ondatra zibethicus. The sequence goes on from PVIU01024934.1 coordinate 23,441, forward strand.
GATACATACAAGTACATCTTCATCTTCTCTGTGGCCAACATGAGGAACAACAAGCTGAAGGACATCCGGAATGCCTGGAAGCACAGCCGGTGAGCAGGCAGTGGGAAGAGGAAGGAGCACCAGGCAGGAGGGATGGACTATGCCATCAGAGCTCGGCAGCAGGACTGACTCTTAGGGTCTGCAAATCACTTGCTGAAGGGGCCCATTTTTGTTAGAGGTGGGCTTTCCCTGAGCTTCTGGGCAATAGGACTTGGTGTTCACTTGGGGTGTTTGAGATTGGTTCCTTAAGAAAAGCGGCCCCTGGGGTCTGGCTTACTGATTTACTACAATGTGAATCCACTTACTGACTCCAAAGAGGCTGCAGCAGCAGATGGGTTGCAGTACTTGGGTGGGTGCTTCTGGAATCAGTCTCCCCACACCACGTGATGGATGGTTTTTGATGTTTGCAGTGAGCTAACTCAAACTGTTAGCAAGGTCGGGTTCTCTGGATAAGAAGATGGAAACAGGAATTCTGAGGACATGTGGGTGGGTTACACAGAGAACAAAACCTCTAGCCTATTCTGATCTGGGCTACCAGGACTCCTGGCACTGGCTCACAACCCCATTTCTTGATAGGATGTTCTTCGGCAAAAACAAGGTGATGATGGTGGCGTTGGGGCGAAGCCCATCTGACGAATACAAAGACAACCTACATCAGGTAGGTGCTGGCCCTGGCCAAGTAAGGCTCAAGCTCAGCTTAAATCTATCTTGTCCTTAATCTGCAGACTCATGGGTTGTTCCTATTATGCCCTCCTGCCCTGCGTACTAGGGGTTGTACCAATCAGAAAAGGTTTCTGATGATAACCAGGCGTCCCCAGTGGCTAGGGCCCTTGGTGAAGGAGCAGTGGTGCTCACTGTCATTTCTCAGGTCAGCAAGAAGTTGAGAGGTGAAGTTGGCCTCCTTTTTACCAACCGCACAAAGGAGGAGGTGAACGGGTGAGTGTCTCTGAGGGATGGTGGGGGGAGGGGAGAAGCTGAGGGTCAGGAAAGCTGAAAGGATGGTTACAGTGGTGACATCGAACTGGGGCTGGGTCCTGGAAGCCTCTTACTAGAACCAGGATTCTGTGACCTGGGTCCTCCCATTCTCTCAGTGTAGTCCTCCCGACTGGGTGCCGGTCCACAGCCAAGATGGACAAGGACAGGAGGCCCCGCATTGTGTGCA
>PVIU01024935.1:0-24636 GCA_004026605.1 Ondatra zibethicus
TGATCCATTCTTCCATTGAGGGGCACCTTGGTTGTTTCCAGGTTCTGGCTATTACAAATAATGCTGCTGTGAACATAATTGCACAAATGCTTTTGTAGTATGATTGGGCTTCTCTTGGGTATATTCCCAAGAGTGGTATTGCTGGATCCTGAGGTAGGTTGATTCCCAATTTCCTGAGAAACCACCACACTGATTTCCAAAGTGGTTGCACAAGTTTGCATTCCCACCAGCAATGGATGAGTGTTCCCTTTACACCACATCCTCTCCAGCATAGGCTATCATTGGTGTTTTTGATTTTAGCCATTCTTAGAGGTGTAAGATGGTATCTCAAAGTTGTTTTGATTTGCATTTCCCTGATCGCTAAGGAAGTTGAGCATGACCTTAGGTATCTTTTGGCCATTCGAACTTCTTCTGTTGAGAATTCTCGGTCTGTAGGACTTTTAAAGGGTTGAAGAATACCTATCCATCTAAAATGTATCTCTACATCTAAAAACCTAACTAACATGACTACAAGTTTGACTATTATAGATGACTATTAATCTGTATTTCTTAACTATACATTGCATTTTTAAATGAGCTGCACAAACACAATACCTTTAAAAAGAGCAAAAATACATATACACAGTGTAACAACATTGACCTTAAATTTGAATCAATAGACCAAGATCTATACCAATACATAGTATTCATCTCTATATGATATCCCCATTATGTTTTATAGAAATTGACTGTGATTGGCCTGGAGGAATGGCTCAGCCATTAAAGGCTAGGCTTACAACCAAAAAATATAAAACATGGATTGTGATCATTAATCACTTGCAATCAATACCCTTTAAATGACAACAATCATTTATAGACAATATTTGTGAATTTGGGCATAGTTTTTTAGACTACTTTCTACTGATTGGGGACATTGTTAATCAGGCCTTTCATGGGATATCCTGTGTGGTTGGTCCATCTCAGTCATTAGTCCTGAAGCTGTTGTGGATGTTGGACTACCTAGGCCATAATTTCAGGGGTCTTGTTTAATCTATCCACAGGTTCTCATCTTCTATAAAACAAAAGCAGAACCTCTTTTCCAAAGCAACATATACTTAGACTCAAATTTTGAAGTCAAGATACCTTTAAAATATATATGATGGTTTAGTTTAGCAACCCCCACAATCTAATGTCTCTCTGCAGTCAATTAAAAAAAAAACACAATAGTATGTACAATCCAGACTCTCTGTGTATTTTCCATCTTTACATGACTTTTTTTTTACTTTTACTCCTTTAATCTATGTCTGTCTGTACTATTTAAAGACTTTGTTTTATTTTTTAACTGTCTATACTTATTTTCAGCTCTCTTCCAAGCCTATGTATATTTTTTCTATAGAATGTTTTCTTTTATTATTTTTTGTTTAATTTTTCTTTTTCTTTTTTTTTAAACACACTGTGAATCATTCAGAAGTCTTTTTCATCTGAATCTGTCTTTATTGAGAATTTCTAATTAATTTCTGACCAGGAGCCTCTTTTCTTTTAAATGTTAAGTGGCATGGCTAAAACTAAGGCTGCTTTGCCTTTTGGTCCTGCCCAGTCCAACATGGTGGAGGTACATTCACCACCAACTCTGTGAGCCATGCTCGCTGCCCCAGCTCCAGAGACAGAGCAGGTCTATGTTGCCATTAAGCAATTTGTAGCACTCTTCTCACAAATCCCATTTAAATGCAGGACCTCCTGAAGAAGCCAGAGGTCATGCATGAAGCAGGAAACTGCTGTCTTTTAAAGAAGTTGCATGTTTTTTTCTGCTAATCTCTTCTCTTACCCAAACTGCACCTCTGCTCACTGCCAGCAAACAAAGCCTATCTGAAAAGAAAAAAAAAAAATAACCAGCTACCAATTAGCTACCCGTGGCTCCCATTTTTGTGGGTCAAGAAGCCCTCTTCATTGTGTGCTTTCTTAGGCCTTATGAGGATGTATTTTGTCCCACATTCAGTGCCATTTTGTAGGCAGAGTGCTTTTTTATTTCCTGACTGCTGAGACTCAAATAATCACACAGAAAACATATTAATTACAGCAATGTTTGGCCAATAGTTTAGGCATATTCCTGGCTAACTCATATCTTCAATTAACACATTTCTATTAATCTGGGTATTGCCATGAGGCTGTGGCTTACTGGAAAGGTTCAGGGAAGCTGTGTCCTTCAGCAGCTACATGGCATCTCTCTGACTCTGCCTATTCTCTCTCTATATCTCCTCCAGCCTGACTATATTCTGCCCTGCCATTGGCTGAAACAGCTTTCTTTATTAACCAATGGTAATAAAATATATTTACAGCATGCAGAGGGGAATCCCACATCAAGACTGTGATAGACTAAGGGAAAGTTTAAAGATGTACTGAATTCATTTTTGCATTTTGTTATGGGTACCAGCCTTTTGAGGACCAGGGAGTGGAATGTGGTAGTTTGAAAGTAAATGGCACTCAAAGAGAGTAGCACTATTAGGAGGTATGGCCTTATTGGAGTAGGTGTGGCCTTGTTGGAGGAAGTGTGTCACTATGGGGATGGACTTGGTGTTCTCCTATGCTCAAACTAGTCCCAGTGTCACAATCCACCTCCTGTTGCCTTCTGATCAATATGTAGACAGCACCATGTCTACCTGCATGTTTTCATGCTCCCTGTACTGATGATAATGGACTGAATCTCTGAACTGTAAGCAGACCATCCAACTTAAATGTTTTTTTAATAAGATTTGTCATGGTCATATTGTTTCAGGAATAGAAATCCTAACTAAGACAATAACCGTTAATTTACAACCTATTTTCATCATTTAGGTAGTCTGTGTTAGACATACGGCTTGAGTATGCAAGATGTCCTTTGACGATTTAGATGATACAGCCTTGGTCTCAGAGTGGTGGTAAAGGAAAGTGCTTTGGACCTAGAAGACAGGAGCCAAGTGGAATTTCCATAGGTCATTAGGTATATACTCTTAAAATGGAATGTTTGTATTTAGGTATTTATTCTCCTCCTTTTTCTATTTCACTGCCTTACTCATAGTGTGACATATTTGTATCAATGAGTACTCTTCTCATATATATATATATATATATATATATATATATATATATATATATATATATATATATATGTGTAGTAATGAGGGGCTTCGGCTGCATTCCTGGTGCCTGGTTCCCAGCACAGGGCCCCTTGTGCCACCCGGCTCCGGGTGTGTACCCGAAATAATTACATGGAAACTGTATTCATTGAAATACTCTGGCCTCCTATTGGCTAACTCTCACATATTTGTTTAACCCATTTCTAATAATCTGTCTGTTACCATGAGTCGTGGCTTACCAGGAAAGATTCAGCGTGTGTGACCTGGGAGCTTCATGGCAGCGACTCTCTGTAACTCTGTCCCCTTCCCAGTATCCTGTTTACTTTCCCTGTCTATCTAAGTCCTGCCCTATCAAAAGGCCAAGGTAGTTTCTTTATTAACCAATAAAAGCAACCCAAATACAGAAGGACCCTCCTACACCATTTCCTCTTTTTCTATTTAAACAAAAAAGAAAAGATTTCATTTTAACATAGTAAAGTTACATATAGCAAAACAGTTATCAAGCAAGAACTACAGTCACCATATTCAGATCTATTTTATCTTATAACATAACAATGGAAAACTATCACTATAATATCCATTCTTCAACTCCATCAAAGACCCCAGAAGGATAAAATATTACCTAAGTAAACAAGAAATAAGCAACTTCCAAACTCTAGAAATGACAGAGACATCTCGCTGCCTGTACAGTCACCCAAAGTTCCTTTGTACCGTTGGGGCATCCATCTTCAGCCTACAGGCCCATAGTATCCAGCAGACTTTTCCATGAAGCAGGAAAATTTAAAGACAGTTCAGTCACTTCCTTCTGTATCATGCAGAATGTCTCACAGACTCTTTCATGAAGCAGGAACCCTGAAGGATCATCTCCTCTTTAGGCAAGTTCAGCAGTCCTCTCTCTGCGGGTTCTTTGTGTCCAGTTTATGCAACAGTCCAGGCAAGTGCAATTTCTTGCCCAATTCCATAAGGAGTTTCTTTTAAACTCCATAAGGAGCCTCTTCGATGCCCATCTTCCTCTTGAAGTAGCTGATGCTGCCAGGAGCAGACGTGTCTCATTGTCATGAAAAGTCCTAAGTTATTAAAATATTTAAATGCCATATTCTGCCATCTTTGAAAGATATGAAGAATGTCTATCTAACTGAAATATACCTCTGTATATCTAGAAAATCTAACTAACATGACTACAAGCTTGACTATATCAATGATTATCTATTAATAACCTATATTTCCTAATTATACATTACATTTTTAAATGAACTACACAATCACAATACCTTAATCAAGATCAGAAGTACATATATATACAAAATTGTCCTTAAATTTATATCAATAAAGCAAAATTTATACCGATGTAAGTTATCCATATCTATATCATCTCCCCCTTTAAATTTAAACTTAAAGAACATTTATAAACAATATTTGGGAATATGGGCATAGTTATTTCTCTCCAAACTTCTTTCTGCTGTATGGGGGTGCTGTTAATCAGGTCTGTCATGATGTGTCCTGTTCATCTCAGTGACCAGTTGAGTGAAGTAATTTTCTGAAGATGTTCACAGTGACCTTTCAGGAAGGTGTGGTCTAACAAACCACATTGGTGTAGAAGGAATCCAGAGGGTCTCATCTTCTGTGAAAACAAAAGAAGAACCTCTCTTCCAAAGCATTATAACCTTAGACCCAAATTTTGAAGCAATAATAACTTTATAATATCCATGCTGGTTTAGCTTAGCAGCCCAAACAATGAAATGTCTCTCTGTACTTAGTTCCTTTACAGTCAAAAAATTTAAAGAAAACACAATAAAATACATAATCCAGACATTCTATGAAATTTTCATTTTTATGTGGCTTACTTTTTTAATCTATAACTATCTGTAGGTTGTCTCTTTAAAGACTTTACCCTTTTATTTTAAGCATTAACTTTGACTCTGTATACTCTTTTTCTTTTCTCTCCCAAGCCTACGTACAGCCGTCCAACACTGTGACCCATTTAGAGGTATGTCTGAATCTGTTCTATTGTGAATCTGTAATTATTTACTGTTCAGGAACAGTTTTCCTTTGCGCTTTTAAAATGCTAAGCTCTTAAGAATCTAAGCTGCCACAATACCAGGTCAAATACAAGTACTGCCTGCTTGCTCTGCCCAGTCCAACATGGTGGAGCTGCTTGTGCCTCTGAGCCGCAGCGTGCAAAACGTGTCTGTGTATGGCTGCAGAAATCTACCATGCTCTCCAGCCTGACTAAGCCTGATCCTGCTGTCTGCTCAGGCAGGAAGAGCTGAGCCACAGCATGGTCTCAGCTACTTTCTTCCCAATCCCAAGCGGGCACACAAACATCCAGGCCCACAAATATTCCATTGCCAGAGTTTGCACTGGCGGCAGGGCCCAGGAAGTCGCGTTTTAAAACCACGCACCTTTTTTCTGCTATTTTCTATTGCCGAGTCAGGAAATCTCTCTGCAGCATGCAAACAGCAAAAAGCTGTGTTAAACTCTCTCTCCTTTTTAAGCCATCTCAGGTTTTAAAGTGGATTTAGTCCACGTTGAGGCGCCAATCTGTAGTAATGAGACGCGCCGGCTTGCTTTTGGTCCCAGTGGCCGCCTGGTGCATGGCTAGCTTATACCAGAAATAATTACACGGAAACTGTATTCATTGAAATACTGCCTGGCCCATTAGCTCTAGCCTCCTATTGGCTAACTCTCACATATTTGTTTAACCCATTTCTAATAATCTGTGTGTCACCACGAGTCGTGGCTTACTGGGAAAGATTCAGCTTGTGTGACCTGGGAGCTTCATGGTGTCCCCTTCCCAGTATCCTGTTCTCTTTCCCTGTCTATCTAAGTCCTGCCCTATCAAAAGGCCAAGGCAGTTTCTTTATTAACCAATAAAAGCAACCCAAATACAGAATGACCCTCCTACACCATATATATATTCCTTTTCAAGAAATTTTGTACTAATTTGTCAAAAGTAATTAATTTAATAAAGAAATAAAATGAATACTACTTTGATAATAATTATCGTTTAGTGGTCACCCATTGAACTTCTAACTCTCAAGTGCTATCTTTATACTCTAATTTATTACTCAGCTGCCACACAGTATTGATAATTTGATTCATTTTTTAAGTAAGCAGTTCAGAGATTGTAATTAGCTTGATCTGTCACAGAGCTACTATGATTCTATTAAGTTTTTCAACCTGGCTCTGTTATTATAAAACCTATAATCTTTCACTATCATTATTTCATTTATTAATTGCAATATGCTTTCATATCGGTATCACCTGCAAATTTTTTTACATATATTCCATGAACTTTTATGGTTATTAGGAGATAGAGGTTCAGAGAACATGTTTAGTATACCAAAATTCTGTTAGTGGTAGGAAGAATTAGGTTTTATACTCTGAATCAATCTTTCATCTACCTAGTACTGTCTTCTAAGGAATAAAAATGAATGCAAATAGCTTCTTGGTTAGGCTAGGGATGGGAGCCTGTGTCCATTTCTCCCACTCAGAACTAGGCCCCCATCTGACTTGAAACTCTGTAGGCCATGTGGATGCTGCCACAGTCTCTGAGTACCTCATCCTTGTTGTGCCTGGAAGACTTGGCTTCCTAGGAGTCATCCAGAATCTCTAGATTTTATGTTTTTGCCTCCTTTTTTGTGTATATCACTGATCCTTTAATGGATGGGTTTGACGAAGATATCACATTTAGGACTGAGTACTGCACAGCCTCTCACTCTCTGTTCATTGTTCAGATGTGAATCTCTGTGTTAATTCCCATATACTGCAAGAAAAAGCTTCTCTGGTGAGGGTTGAATGAGGCACTTTGAAATTGATACCTGCTGGCAAACAGAAGTCAGTTTTCATCAATGGAGTATCACTGAGTATCACTGAGTATATCCACAACACTTCAGGGCAGGCTCAATGCCCAAAAATAGTTGACCAACACAAAACAAACTCCATGTTTTGTTTTGTTTCATTTTCCCCAATTTTCTGTTGGGCTTTGTTATTTTATCTTGTTTTCTTTAGGCACTTTTTTTCTTGCTAGTCTTTTGTTTGCTTTGATTTTCGCTTTTTTGTTTTGGTTTATGTTTTCATATTTGGGTTTTATTTTTCTTGTTGAGAAAACTAATGACATGAAGTAGGTGGGATATTTTGGTCTTAGAGGACCCAGGAGAAGGAAGACATCTAAATATATTGAATAAAAAATAACTAAAACTATATATGTATATAAAATAAAATAAGAGTGTTAACATAGTGTTGGACCAAAGAAAACAGCAAGAGAGAATTTAAATAAGTAAGCTGCAAAATGTTCCACATTTCCTTTCAAGTGAAGGAGACTTCTTATTTTAGAAGATGACTAAAATGGGGATGTATGGACATTAGATTACAAAAGACTATCAATATATTTTTACTTTCATGAGGGCAGGGATTTGTACCATTGTGTCCACTGGTATCTTTATTATTAATAAATAAGCTAAATTCTACAAAATAATGTGAATTCAAAGTTTTGGTACTGCAAGAAATCTTGATCTTAAACTAGTTCTGTTTGTTTTGTCCGTGAGGGAAGCTGAAGATTCAGTTTCTGGTAAACTCAGTTCTAGAACAATCTTCAAATAATTATTTACAGTCATTAGCTGAAGGGCATTTCATACTCTAATATCAAAAGCTTCTTCCTCAGATGATTCAAACTTCCCTAAATAAATCACCAAATTTTCATTCATTTATGTAGGTAATAGAATCTGTTTTTGTTAGTTAAGCTATTGTGAATCTGAAGATCAGAATTTTTACCAATGCATGATAAGCATGTATGTGAGAGAATTACTTGATATACATGTATAGATGGTTGATGATCATAGATTAGAGCTCCTGGCACTTGATGAAATATTTTCAGAGTGCCAAGACATCAATAATTTGAAGTCTTCTGTTATTTTTCTTCATCTAGGTTTGAAAACATCTATGGTGCCTTTTGTTCCAATTTCAGTTATTCAGAGGTAAATAGATTTTTTCACATATTACATAAAAAAATCATATAATAGTTAAAATTTTATTTATATACACTCAAGCTAAGCTACAATCTCCTTAATGAATCTTTGAGAAAAACAAAGGAAGATTGAATCAAAGATAGAATATTAATCATTTTAAGTTATATGACTTACATAAGATTTTCATTTTTGAAGCAAAAATTGATAAGGTCTTGCTAATCTACATTTCAGATCACAGATATATAGTTTTATTAATATGCTTTAATGTAATCCACTTTCAGTAAACTGTCACTTCATGATTATTGACCACACAAAACACACACACACACACAATTTTGAAAGTCCTAGCTAGAATAAATAGTGTATTATATGTTGAAAATAGTAATCTCATGCCTTCCTAGTAATAGGGGAAAATATGCAATGTTTTTTCAAAAACTGTACATGTTTTAGATATAAATATGGTAGGTTTAATTATGGTAGAAAACACAGTTAATTTTGTCATATTTCTATTCAATCTTACAATACTTCAGATGATGCTGCCTTAAAATTTAGTATCTAGGATGAAAATACAATTACAGTTACTCAGGTTAATTATCTAGTTCACAGTCTTTTTTTATATTCTTTTATTTTTCATTCAAAAAATATTTACACTTCCTCCCCTTCTCCCGGTCCCCTCCCGCTCCCCCACTAACCCTCCTCCCTCCCCCTGCTTCCTTAAGAGGGGGCAGGGTACCCTGCCCTGTGGGAAGCCCAAGGCCCTCCCCACTCCATCCCGGCCTAGGAAGATGTGCATCCATATAGACTAGATTCCCGAAAAGCTAATACATGCAGAAGAGATAGGTCCCAGTGCCATTATCATCGGCTTCTCAGTCAGCCCCCACTGACAGCCACATTCAGAGATTCCGGTTTGATCATATGCTCGTTCAGTCCTGGTCGAGCTGGATTTGGTGAGCTCCCATTAGATCAGGCACATTGTCTCGGTTGGTGGAACAGCCTCTCTGGGTATTGGCTTCCTTGCTCATCTTCTCCCACCTTCTGCTCTTCAACTGGACCTTGGGAGCTCAGTTCATTGCTCTGATGTGAATGTGGTTCTCTGTCTCTATCTCCATCCATTGGACGAAATTTCTATGGTAATGATCAAGATATTCATCAATGTGACTATGGGACAAGGCTAGATCAGGCACCTTCTCTGCTGCCCAAGTACGTGGCTGGGGACATCCCCATAGACACCTGTGATCCGCTCTAGAGCCAAGACTCTTGCCAAACCTAAAATGACTCCCTTAATGTAGATATCTTATTCCCTTCTCCAATATACACCCTTCCTCCATCTCCACCCTCCCACTCCCCCAAGCTCTCCCCAGTACATCCCATCTCCCTTCTCCCTCCCTCTCTCCCTTTCACCCATGCCCCGCCCCTACCTCTACCACTATGCCCATTCCCGTGCCTCCACCTTTTGCCATGCGATCTTGTTTGCTTACAATTTCCCGGAGGATCTATTTATGTTTTTCTTTGAGTTCACCTTACAATTTGGCTTCTCTAGGCTTGTGAGCTATAAGCTTAATGTTCTTTGTTTATGGCTAGGGTCGACTAATGAGTGAGTACATACCATAATCATCTTTTTGGGTTTGGGATATCTCACTAAGGATAGTGTTTTCTATTTCCATCTATTTCCATGCAAAATTCAAGATGTCATTGTTTTTTACTGCTGAGTAGTATTCTGATGTGTATATATTCTACAGTTTCTTTATCCATTCTTCCGTTGAGGGGCATCTAGGTTGTTTCCAGGTTCTGGCTATTACAAATAATGCTGGTATGAACATAGTTGCACAAATGCTTTTGTAGTATGCTTGGGCATCTCTTGCATATATTCCCAAGAGTGGTACTGCTGGATCCTGAGGTAGGTTGTTTCCCAATTTCCTGAGAAACCGCCACACTGATTTCCAAAGTGGTTGCACAAGTTTGCATTCCCACCAGTAATGGATGAGTATTCCCCTTACTCCACATCCTCTCCAGCCTAACCTATCATTGGTGTTTTTGATTTTAGCCATTATGAGACGTACAAGATGGTATCTCAAAGTTGTTTTGATTTGCATTTCCCTGATGGCTAAAGAAGTCGAACATGACCTTAAGTATCTTTTGGCCATTCAAACTTCTCCTGTTGAGAATTCTCTGTTCAGATCAATACCCCATTTTTTAATTGGGTAATTTAGAATTGTAATGTCTAGTTTCTTGAGTTCTTTGTATATTTTGGAGATCAGACCTTTGTTTGATGTGGGGTTGTGAAGATCTTCTCCCATTCAGTAGGATGCCTTTTTGTCTTAATGACAGTGTCCTTTGCTTTACAGAAGCTTCTCAGTTTCAGGAGGTCCCATTTATTCATTGTTGCTCTTAATGTCTGTGTAACTGGGGTCTTCCATAGGAAGTCGTCTCCTATGCCCATGTATTGCAGGCTACTTCCCACGTTCTCTTCTATCAGGTTAAGTGTGGTCGGGTTTATATCGAGGTCTTTAATCCATTTGGATTTGTGTTTTGTGCATGGAGATAGATAAGGACCTATTTTCATTCTCCTACATGTTCACCTCCAGTTATGCCAGCACCATTTGTTAAAGATTCTTTCATTGTTCCATTGTATACTTTTAGCTTCTTTGTCAAATATGAGGTGTTCAAAAATTTGTGGATTAATATCCGGGACTTCGATTCAATTCCATTGGTCAACGTCTCTGTTTTTATGCCAATACCAAGCTGTTTTCATTACTGTAGCTCTGTAATAGAGTTTGAAGTCAGGGATGGTAATGCCTCCAGAAGTTCCTTTATTGTATAGGATTGTTTTGGTTATCCTGGGATTTTTGTTTTTCCATATGAACTTAGTTATTGTTCTCTCAAGGTTTGTGAAGAATTTTGTTGGGATTTGATGGGGATTGCATTGAATCTATAGATTGCCTTTGGCAGAATTGCCATTTTTTCTATATAGATCCTACCAATCCAGGAGCATGGGAGATCCTTGAATTTTCTGGTATCCTCTTCAATTTCTTTCTTCAAGGTCTTAAAATTCTTGTCAAATAGATCTTTTACTTCCTTGGTTAGTGTTACCCCAAGATACTTTATTATGCTATTTGTGGGTATCATGAAATGTGATGTTTCTCTGATTTCCCTCTGTTTCTTTATCCTTTGTGTACAGGAGGGCCACTGATTTTTTTGAGGTGATCTTGTATCTTGCTGCATCACTGAAGGTATTTATGCGCTGTAGAAGTTCTTTGGTAGAGTTTTTGGGGTCACTTATGTACACTATCATATCATCTGCAAATAACAAATGTTTGACTTCTTCCTTTCCAATTCGAATCCCCAACATCTCCTTATTCTGTCTTATAGCTATTGCTAGAACTTCAAGCACTATATTAAAGAGATATGGGAGAGTGGACAACCCTGTCTTGTTCCTGATTTTAGTGGAATCGCTTTGAGTTTCTCTCCATTTAATTTGATGTTAGCTGTCGGGTTGCTGTATATTGCTTTAATTATATTTAGATAAGAACTTTGTATCCCTAATCTCTCCAAGACCTTTATCATAAAGGGGTATTGAAATTTGTCAAATGCTTTTTCAGCATCTAATGAAATGATCATATTGATTTTTCTTTCATTTTATTTATATGATGGATTACATTGATAGATTTCCGTATGTTGAACCAGCCCTGCATCTCTGGGATGAAGCCTACTTGATCATAATGGATGACTTTTTTGATGTGTTCTTGGATTCAGTTTGCCAGTATTTTATTGAGAATATTTGTACCGATATTCATGAGTGAAATTGGTCTATAATTCTCTTTCTTGGTTGCGTCTTTGTGTAGTTTTGGTATCAGATTAACTGTAGCTTCATAAAAAGAGTTTGGCAATGACCCTTCTGTTTCTATTATGCGAGACACCTTATGGAGTATAGGTATTACCTCTTCTTGGAAGTTCTGGTAGAATTCTGCATTAAAACCATCTGATCCTAGGGTTTTTTTGGTTGGGAAGTTTTTGATGACAGCTTCTATTTCCTCGCGACTTATAGGTCTATTTAAATTGTTCACCTGGTCTTGATATAATTTTGGTGTATGGTATTTGTCTAAAAAACTGTCCATTTATCTTACGTTTTCCAATTTTGTGGCATACAGGCTTTTGTAGTAAGACCTAATGATTCTCTGAATTTCCTCAGTGTCTGTTGTTATGTTCCCCTTTTCATTCCTGGTCTTGTTAATATGAGTGTTCTCTTGCTGCCTTTTGATTAGTTTGCATAGGGGTTTGTCGATTTTGTTGATTTTCTCAAGGAACTAGCTCTTTGTTTCATTGATTCTTTGAATTGTTTTCTGTGTCTCTTTTTTGTTGATTTCAGCCCTCAGTTTGATTATTTCCAGTCTTCTACTCCTCCTGGGTGAGTCTGCTTCTTTTTTTTCCCAGGGCTTTCAAGTGTGCTGTTAAGTCGCTAATGTGTGCTTTCTCCGTTTTCTTTATCTGGGCACTAAGTGCTACGAACTTTCCTCTTAGCACTGCTTTCAAAGTGTCCCATAGGTTGGGGTATGTTGTGTCTTTATTTTTGTTTAATTCAAGGAAGACTTTAATTTCTTTCTTTATTTCTTCCTTTACTCAGGAGTGGTTCAGTAGTTGACTATTCAGTTTCCATGAGTTTGTAGGATTTCTGGAGGTGGAATTGTTGTTAAATTCTAACTCTACTCCATGATGATCCAATAAGAGACAGGTAGTTACTCAATTTTTTTTTGTATCTGTGGATGTTTGCTTTGTTACCGAGTATATGATCAATTTTCGAGAAGGTTTCATGAGATGCTGAGAAGAAGGTATATTCTTTCCTGTTTGGGTGAAATGTTCTACAGATGTCTATTAAGTCCATTTGATTCATTACATCTGTTAGTTCTCGTATTTCTCTGTTACGTTTCTGTCTGGTTGACCTGTCCATTGGTGAGAGAGGAGTAATGACATCTCCTACTATTAGTGTGTGGGGTTTGATGTGTGCTTTGAGTTCTAGAAATGTTTCCTTTACATATGTGGGTGCTTTTATATTAGGGGCATATATATTCAGGATTGAGACTTGATCCTGATGGATTATTCCTGTTAAGAGTATGAAGTGTCCATCTCCATCTCTTCTGATTGATTTTATTTTAAAGTCGATTTTCTTCGATATTAGTATAGACATACCTGCTTGTTTCATAGGGCCGTTTGATTCAAAAACCTTTTCCCAACCCTTTACTCTGAGATAATGTCTGTCTTTGTGGTTGAGGTGTGTTTCTTGTAAACAACAGAATTTTGGATCCTGTTTTCGTACCCATTCTCTTAACCTGTGCCTTTTTATAGGTGAATTGAGTACATTGATATTAAGTGATATTAATGACCAGAGGTTATTAACTGCGGCTATTTTTTGGGGGGGTTGTAGAGTTTGTGTGTTTCCCTTCTTTGAATTGTGCCAATGGAGGGCTGTTAGATGTCTGTGTTATTATGGGTGTTGTTTGCTTCCCTTAGTGTGGTTTTCCTTCTAGTACTTTCTGTAAGGCTGGGTTTGTGGCTATGTATTGCTTAAATTTGTTTTTATCCTGAAATATCTTGATTTCTGCATTGATGGTGAATGAAGGCTTTGCTGGGTATAGTAGTGTGGGCTTGCATCCATGGTCTCTTAGTGTCTGCAGCACATCTATCCAAGACCTTCTGGCTTTCCTGGTTTCCATAGAGAGGTCAGGTGTAATTCTGATAGGTTTACCTTTATAGGTTACTTGAAATTTTTCCTTTGCAGTTCTTAGTATTCTTTCTTTATTCTGTATGTTTTGTGTTTTGATTATTATATGGTGAGGGGATTTTTTTTTTGATCCAGTCTATTCAGTGTTCTGTATGCTTCTTGTACCTTCATAGGCATATCCATCTTTAGGTTGGGAAAGTTTTCTTCTATAATTTTGTTGAATATATTTTCTGGGCCTTTGAGCTGTACTTCTTCTCCTTCTTCTACCCCTATTATTCTTAGGTTTGGTCTTTTTATGATGTCCCAGATTTCCTGGGTGTTTTGTATTAATAATTTGTTGGATTTGTTGTTTTCTTTGATCAATGAGTTTATTTTCTCTATCGTATCTTCAGCATCTGAGATTCTTTCTTCTATCTCTTGTATTCTGTTGGTTATACTTGTCTCTGCAGTTCCTGCTTGTTTACCCAGATTTTCCATCTCCAGCCTTCCCTCGCTTTGTGTTTTATTCATTTCCTCCTTTTCAGTTTTTAAGTCTTGAACTGTTTCCATTACCTGTTTGATTACTTTTTCTTGGTTTTCTAGGGTACCTTTGAGAAATTTATTCATTTCTTCTAACTTTTTGTTAGTTTCCTCATCCCTTTCTTCAAAGGAATTTTTCACCTCTTCTTTAAAGGTCTCTATCACTTTCATAATGTTACCTTTAAAGTCAATTTCTTCTACTTTTTCTGGGTTAGGTTGCTCAGGTTTTCCTGTTGAATACTCACTGGTTTCTGGTGTTATCATGTTGATTTTCAGGTTGTTGGAGGAATTTTTGTATTGGCGCCTGCCCATCTCTTCATTTGCTTGCAGTCAGGGGAGTCACAGTGGTTGGGGACCTCCCAGGAAGGCTTGCACACATTCACCCCTCTGGATAGCTGATCTCAGTGCAGGAAGAGGAAGTCCCATCTGTACCTCCGATCTCAACACAGGAAGAGAGAGTCCTGGTGGTCCAAGGACCCACAGAGGAAAGGGCAAACTTGCCGGGGGCTGTGGTGGCAGGGTCATGTGGAACAAAGAGGCCACTCCAGCAGGGGCTGGTTGTGCCAGGACTCCCTCAGGGACCTTTCTGCCAGGTGCACGCAAACTCACCCGTCTGCACCTCTGATCTCAGCACAGGAAGAGAGAGTCCTGGTGGTCCAAGGACCCACACAGGAAAGGGCAAACTTGCGGTGTGAGGGTGCAAGGTCGTGTGGAACAAAGAGGCCCGCTACAGCAGTGGCTGGTGGTGCCAGCACTCCCTCCTCTAGTTCACAATCTTAAAACATTTCCTGCTTGCAGGTATTGCTCCATTCATCTTCAGGTGCAATATCTTTCCTTTTTCTTAATTTTCCTTTCTTTTCTTGTTCCTTTAGTACTTTTCTATCTTTTTTTATATATTTCTCTCTTTATATCTCTCCTTCCAACCCTTCCTCTCTCCCTTTCTTTTTCACTTATTGTTACCCCTTAATATATTCTTGATGCATCCCAAGGGATACACATGCAAGAGAGTTGAAGTTCCAATCCCAGCAACTATGTAAAGGCATGGTATGGTTCCACACATACTCTCTCCTATAAGCACAGCACTGAGAGAGAAAAAGACAAAGTTACTGGGCCTTGCTGGCTATCAGCCTTGCCAAAAAAATGAAAGTTTCAAGTTCAGCAAGATATCCTACATCAAAGGAATAAGGAATGATAGAAGAGAACATCTGATTCCCTCCTTTAGCCTTCATACACATGCATACACAACACACACATACATATACATATATATCACTTGTACACATATACACATGTGCAAACATC
Source organism: Ondatra zibethicus (assembly GCA_004026605.1). Taxonomy (NCBI): domain Eukaryota; kingdom Metazoa; phylum Chordata; class Mammalia; order Rodentia; family Cricetidae; genus Ondatra; species Ondatra zibethicus. The sequence goes on from PVIU01024935.1 coordinate 15,597, forward strand.
ACAGAAGCATACACACAGAAAAGAAAAAGAAGTGTGTTACAAAATCATAAACAGTAGTAAAAAACATTCTCATGACAACTCCATTCAGCCTTATAGTCAAATTACCCACAAGAGGGTGGACAACTACCTAAAAATCAAAAGAAATTTTCATGGTCTATTGTGTAGATGACATTATCTTATATAGAGAAATGTTATTAAAATCATATAAACTGTTTTAACCAATAAGCCATTTAAATAAGATTGAAGAATCTTATTAACATAACTAATTTACATAACTAATCTCAGCTATTCAGCTGTGGTTGCATGCACTAGGTCTTCACAGGATTGTATCAAGAAGGGTCTCAGGGAGCACTACCATTCACAACTGGATTATTTGTTTCTGGTATATTCAGGTAAAGGGGAAGTCAATGTTTTCAAGTACATATTGGTGACCACATCAGACACTGGCAACCAGTGTGGAGGTTTCTGTAAAAGATAAAATTAGATTTACCATATAGCCATCTATACCACTCCTTAGTATAAACCCAAAATTATTTATATGCAATTCCACAAATGTTTGATAAACCATGTTCATTACTGCTCTGTTCACAATAGCTAAAAAATGGAGACAACCTAAATATCCTTCAGATAATAAGTGGTATATATACATAACAGAATCCTATCCAGCTACAAAGAAAAAAAGAAATTGTGAAAATTGTCCAAATCTTCAGATATGATTATAAAACCTAGAGTGACAGAAAAAAAAGCAAAATGGAAAGGGAACATGGAGGGACAGGAAGAATAGCATCTTTACAGAGGGGCATAGTAGTAGGCAGCTGCTATAGAAAATGGAGGCAAGATTAACTGGGCATGGGGGAAGATGAATAATATGAGGGAGAGTGAAAGTGAAATAAAGAACACTAAAGATGCTTGAAGAATCTATAGGGCAACATATTATTTCAGAACGTTAATAATAACATGTGAGTTCGTGTGTGTGTGTGTGTGTGTGTGTGTGTGTGTATGCTTGAGTGTATACATTCGTGTGTGTGTGTATATGTGTGTGTGTGTGTGTTGGAGTTGGAGTTATGCCACAAGGGGTGATGATGCTCTACTCATGCACCATGAACCACACAGCAAAACCCCAATACCAGGCATGGAAAATCTGTACTCATGTTGTTGGTCAGAGGAATACATATGCATGTATACACACACATACACACACACACTCACACACACATATATGTATATATATATATGTATATATATAATCACTTTATACTTTAAAAATGAGGAAGAAATTTTTCTCATGGGTGAATCATGAAGACAATTAAAGTTCAATATAATATCGGAGGCACTAAATTAAAGAACTGCAAGATGTAAAGTTTTTGAAGAAATTTAGATAGAAAATAGTGAAAAGAGGAAGACAAAAATAAGAACATTCAAATAATCTGAAAACTTGACACATCATCCTACAGGAATCCTGAAGTGCAGTTACAAATCACACTCTGATTAAAACAAGTTCTCACCTCAGTTTTATTTATGTCAAATCTTATTGACAACACATGTCTAGCTTGAACATTAAAAAAAAATAAAAATACTGCGTGAAAAGACAAAGAATGTTGTACATGGTCATTCATGTCTGTCATCCCAAGGCTTGGGAAGATGGGCAGGGGTACTTTGTTAAGTACAAAGGTAGCCTGATCTATATGAGTTTCAAGTTATTCTGGGCCTATATAATGAGCCCTTGTCTCAAAAAAGAAAACAGCAACAGAAAATGAGCAAACATCTGAATGAGATATACAGGTGACATATTTTGAAATTATATGAAATCCAAGCTAATTATTATTAATACTTAAGGGTCCCTTAAAGAAATATTCATAATATAAGTTATAAATTATTATACTTTAAATCAAATTTACCTTAATCACCTTACAAATAAACTAAAACATAAGTTAAGGACAGATTTTGTCAGAGTGGACTTTGAAAAAGACCCAACTTTTACAGTATGTGCATGAAACCAATTTAAATGTAGAAACCTCAGACACATAAATAACCAAATGAGTGAGAAAATACATCATAATTATCTATAATAAAAATCCATCTTTTGGGGGTTGTGGTGTTAGAATAAGACCTCCATCTGTTGCAGGGAGCACTATTTGTTTGTTCCTGGACTTCCGGCTAGCTTAGACCCGAAATAATCACACAGAAACCATATTATTTAAATCAGTGCTTGGCCCATTAGATTCTTATTGGCTAACTCTTACATATTAATTTAACCTATCTCCATTAATCTGTGTATCACCACATTATCAGTGGCTTACCAGCAAAGTTTCAGCATGGCTGACTCTGGCGGCGGCTCCATGACATCTATCTCTGACTCTGCCCTTCCTTCTCTCAGCATTCAGGCTAACTTTCCCTGCCTAGGTAAGATCTGCTTTGCTATAGGTTCAAAGCAGTTTCTTTATTCAATAGTGCTAATCACAGCACACAGAAAGAAAGCCCACATCATATATGTGTAGAAGCAACTGTAGTAACAATGCACTTTCTTCAATATGGGAAAAAAGCACTAGTAGCTTGTTCTGCTGAAGAATATTCACTTGTTAGAATGCCTGAACACACTTCCACATGAAACAAACAAAGGATTGCTTTTAGATCTGACACAGTTCCAGGAGAGAAAATGTATTAATGTGGGATTCTCCATTCAACTTCCAGCAATAGTGACTAAGATAATTTATGTACTTATAAGATGGTTGCTCTATAAGCTTTATCTTCCAAAGAAGATCAGGTGTTAGTCAGCCTTTTATTACTTTGAAAAGATAACTGTTAAGATAATATAAGAGGGGAAGGATTTGTTTTGATTCAGTTCATGATTTGCTCACTGTGTTCTTATACAGGTATGTGGTGGGGAGTAACACAATAGTGGTAGTATAAGATGACAGAGCTACTTACTTTATGAAGGACTGGTGTAGGAGGGTCTTCTATTTGTGTATTGCCCTCATTGGTTAAATAAAGAAAACGGCCATGGCCTTTTGATAGGGCAGCCCTTAGGTGGGCGGATTAGATAGAACGGAATGCTGTGAGAGAGAAGGCAGTGTGGCAGACTCAGACGCCATGCTTCTCCAGCACAAGATGGACACTGGTTAGACTCATGCCGGTAAGCCACGACTCGTGGTGACACACAGATTATTAGAAATGGGTTAAACAAATATGTGAGAGTTAGCCAATAAGAAGCTAGAGCTAATGGGCCAGGCAGTATTTAAATGAATACAGTTTCCGTGTAATTATTTCGGGTACGCACCGGGCACTGGGCGGGACAGAACAAAAGGGCCCTGCGCCCCTCTTAATACAAAGGACAGGACAAAGAGAAACAAACAAGAAGAGAGTAGGTCAAAACACTTTTCAACGAAATGTTCTGCTTCCTCCAACCACATAATACCCAATTCTTGCTTGGGATCTGGACAGAGTTCTCAAATGAAGAAATAAAAATGACTAAAAAATAACTCAAAAATGTTTATTATCCCCATAAATTAGGCAAATGCAAATCAAAACAGCTTTGAGATTTCACCTCACCACAGTCAGAATAGAAAAGACCAACAAAATCAACAACAACAACAAAATGCTAGAGGGTATATGGGGGAAAGGGAACCCTCATTTACTGTGAGTAGAATGGCAAAGTGATCCAACCACTATAAAAATCAGTGTGGAGAATTCTCAGAAAGCTAAAAATAAGTCTACCATATGTTCTAGACATACCAATGCTTGGCATATGCCCAGAGGACTGGATATCTTACACCACAGATGCTCAGCCATGTTCATTGCTTCTCTAGTCACAACAGGTTGGAAATGGAAACAACCTAAATGCCCTATAACTGATGCATGGATAAAGAAAATGTATGTCACATATATACTATAAAATTGTATTTAGCTGTACAGAAAAATGAATTCATAAAATTTTCGGGTAAGTGGGGAGAACTAGAAAATATCATATTGAGTGAGGTAAACCAGACCCAGAAAGACAAACATAACATACACTTCCTCATCTGCAGTGCTCAGCTCCAAATCTTCAGTTCTAAGTATAGTTTTCACATCTCATCAATGAAATCTATCTTTGCAACAGATGGAGACTTAGTTACTGTTCTATAGCAGTGAAGAAACAGGAGGACCAAAGCAACTTATAAAAAGAAGTATTTAATTGGGAGCTTGCTTATAGTTTCAGAGGGTTAGTTCATGACCATTATAGCAGAAAGCATGCCAGTATGTAGGCAGTAATGGTACTGGGGCAGTAGCTGAGAGATCGTATCTGATTTGCAAGCTGGAGAGAGAGGAGAGAGAGAGAGAGAGAGAGAGAGAGAGAGAGAGAGAGAGAGAGAGAGAGATTAAACCTGGCTGGCATAGGCTTTTGAAACCTCAAAGCTCACCCTCAGTGAAACACTGCCTTCACCAAGGCTACACCTCCTAAAAGTTCTACCAACTATGGACCAATTATTCAAACTTATTAGCATATGGGGGCCATTATCATTCAAACAACCACAGAGACCATAAGAGAAAACCACAGCCAACAAAATGTAGATAACAAGAGATCATGTGGTGCCCAATTTCAAATAATATACCTATAACACAATTCTCACATATAACACTCTGAGATCTTTGCAGGAGAGGGGCTAAAAAACTAAGAGGCATATAAATGGTGCATTTATTATGAAAATGTCTCCTACTAATGTCAGAAAGCATGCACCCATGAATTCTCATCAACATAGTTGCCAAAACAAGACTTGAACAATGATGAAACCAATGAACTTGTTAACATGGAAGAAGTAAAGCTCACAGAGTCTCAGCTACAGACTAAGAAGTACAGGCAATTGGGAAATGCTGAGCATGAAAAAAAATGGTCTTCCCTAAGCAAGGGCTTCTGCAATTGGTTATTGAATACCAAATGGTCAGCCCAGAGACATGTATATACAAGTAACAATATATGGACTTATCAGGATGTATTTATAACATATAACTTTATATATATATATATATGCAAATATATAATAGTTAATGCAAACATAGAAATAAATTTGGTAAGGAAGAAGGGGCACATGGAAGAGGTTGAGGCAGAAATGGATGGGGTAAATAATATAATCATAATTTATAAACAAATTTAAAAGTGTTATAATAAAGAAATTAAGGCACACCATACAAGAAAACTGATCCTTAGTTCCTTAGTTTGGAAAGTAATGCAAACGTTTCAGGTCTGATGGTGCTGCTCCTTTGGAACAACTTTCCAGGAAGGAACAATGATCTATCTTGAATTGGTTGAACCTTGCAGGTATTAAAGAAACTTTTTTACTTCATGAAAGTTTCCCTGTAATGTAGAAATTTTTTAAAAAGAGAGAAACCTGGAGTAAGAAAGAAAAGTTTCTAGGTTAAATCAGAATTATCAAAACAATTGTTAGGAGAAACATTTTTGCTTACATTTGGAAATTTAAATTTATCTCCGAGCACATATTGTGTCATTAATAAATTAAAGAAGTGTTGAATTCTACATAGTAATGATATATTTTGGGTCTTATTGTGTCATGTGAGTAGTATATTATAACAATGGTTCATTTGCCAGATCCTCTGAGTATATGGTGTTTCTGTCATCTTGGTGTTTTTGTGGGATTTCTAACTGTGGAGTGGGTGTGTCTTTTGCCTCCTCTTGGGACTCTTTTCCTCATATTGTGTTGACTTATGCAGGCTTGATATGAAAGTTTTTACCTTGTCTTATTGTGTCTTTCTTTGTCATGTTTGGCTGTCATCTCTTGAGGCCTGCTCTTTTCTAAAGAGGAAATGGAAGGGGATTGGATCTGAGGAAGAGAGAAGATGGGGGGGTTGGGAGGAGTAGAGGAAGGGGAAACTGTGGTTTGGATGAGAATAATATATTTGGAGAGAAAAATCTATTTTCAATAATAACATAAAATGTTGTCTTGGAGTAATCCTGTGTGTTCAATGTGGCAATATCAGTCACAGAAAGCTCTTAAGAGACCAGGGTGCCATTCATATTAATCTAGGCTAGATTGAGAAGCACAACGCTAAAGAATGGAGAAGTAGCCTCACTAAGAGCAAGTGGGACTATTCTTCTAGTCAAATACCATCCTCATTAAATTCTCACCTACATACCAGATTGGCAATAGATTGTTAGGCCAGTGAATTTGCATATCATACATAATGAAATATAGGCAAGTTATTTTGAGCCACTACAGAATAGGGCTCTACAGAATTATGGGACTACATAAATACTGTCCTCATTTTCATTTTGTACAATAAAGGAATGAACACAGCTGAATTTTGTTATTACTAAGAATTCAAAACTCAGTTCCTTTTATATAGAGCTTGTATTCATTCCATAGGGCTTCTATAACCACTCCCATACCAGGTGTTTATTATTTGATGAAATTATTGTGTTACAGTTCTAAAGGCCAAAAAAATTAAAAGTGTACATAAGACTCTTATCCTTCAAAACCCTTGCAATACAATATTTTTCTGCCTCTTCTTTTCTTTTTGGGGTGGTAGATATCAATCTTTGACATTCCTATACTTGCATCTACATCACTTCATTCTCTCATCTGTCAGCACATGAAATTATCAGTAATCTATATGTTCACATCTTCACATGGCCAACTTCCCTTATTAAAAGTCAGCAATATTTGATTTGATTAAAGGCCCACTATAATGACAGTAGATTATTTTATTAATTAACAAAGATTCTATTCCAAAAAAGGTCACAGTTTCAATTACAGTTGAGTTAGTATTTCAAAATAAAGATTTTGGATGTGGTCACAGTTCCAAAACAAAGCTTGTCTCTGTCCCTGATTTTCTCTCCAGGTTAGGCCTGGGGCAGCATTTGAAACAGAAGAGACATGCTCCTCAGAGTAAGTAGTATGCTGTCAAAGAATAGAGATAAACACAATGACTAGGATTGATTTGTTCTCACCTGGGCCTTGGGGAAAAATACATCACCTAATTTCATGGTTAAGAGACCAAGAATATTTCTTGAAACATGGAAGAAAAGCAATTTTTAGAATTCCTGTGTTATCAAATTTAACTGATTATAGCAGAGAAGAAACCAGGAATGTCAAGGTCACAGAGAACCCCTCAGATTTTGCTTAAGTTTGATAATTTATGTTTTTTAAAAATAATTCCTGGAATTAGATTATAATAGCAAATATATCAAATATATAAAATATAGTATATATAATTTGTAATTATATATGTAAATATGGGGTATACAGGAAGAAGAGAAAAACTGAAATTTAAGGAAAGGGTGTAAGAGATATCATGGTGAGTGAAGATGAATAACTGCATGAATTGATGTAGGATCTGACGCTTTCCTAGTAATACAAAAGTAAAGACATTTTTATATGCTACTATGCTTTTCCAGGATGACCAAACTCTATTTACCCAAATCTGTAAAATGGTTAGTTTACATGGCAAGTGAGACATTTTAACTGTGACTAAAACAAGAGGTTTTTAACATGGAGAGGTTATTGTTTAGTCATCCAGTTAATCTAATATAATTCTAAGAGTATATATAAGATGACTTAAAGAGCATAAAGAACAGAAAAAGAGAAGGGAGAATAAAATAGATATTTGAATGATTTATTTTAAAGATGGGAAAAGGAATCATTATCAAATGAATAAAAGAAGTCTCTATACAAGTGAGAAATAAATATGCAAGAATATTGATTTTTCTCTTGAGTCTCTAGAATGAACCACATCATGATTTTTAATGGGACTAATTTCAGATTTGTGTCCTTCAGGAGTGTAAGATAAATCTGTTTCATTTGAAACCAAGTTTGAAACAATTTAGCAGTGATTTTCACCACATCCAAACTTTTATATTTGCATAGCTTGTCATAGTTGAAAATATTTTTTCTATAAGTTATAAGTAGATTTGATGGAATGACTAAAAGATGTTCAAAATGCAAAGTTCACTAAAGACAGCTAATTACTTGAGCACTTAAGGAACACCTACAAATGTATTTGTGCCTTATATAATAACTATTTTGTTGAAATTCTGTTGTAGTACAACACAAAAACTTGACAAACATTTAGGGCAGAGTGTGTATGTGTGTGTGTGTGTGTGTGTGTTGCAAAAGGAATTCATGAATTGTATATTTAATATAAATTTAAACAGAGCAGCTGATGTTACCAGATATTTCTGGACTTTAGTGAAATATTCCTTATAGAAGTTGGAATAAACCAAATTCTGTATTCCAATAGTGAAAAACGTATTTCAATGTATAAAAACATGATTGAAAGTTAATCCAAACTCGTTCCTCTGAATGTGGTTGACAGTTGCATGACAGGGGCAGACTGAGGAAGTGGCACCAGGATTTATCACTACTGCATGTACTGGCTTTTTGGGATCCTATTCCCTTTGAATGGATGGATACCTTGCTCAGCCTAGATGTAGTAGGGAGGGCCTTGGACCTTCCACAAGGCTATATTTCTTACCCTTTATGAGGATTAGATGGGGGTGGGGTGGGAGGGTGGGTGGAGGGGATGGAAGGAGGGGTGGGAGTGGTAACTTGGATTGGTAATTTTTTTAAAATCTAATAAATTTAAAAAAAACTAATAATAATAATAAATAAAGTGTAGTGACTAAGACTAAAAAGATAAGTTTAAACTCATATGGGAGAAAACATAAACTCTATCACAATGAATAACTACATGTAGTACTAATTACACATTTGTGCTAATGTAAAGGTCACATAAAGAAAGACTTAGAATTTATCATATCATATACAATTCATTAATTTCCTAGCTATTACAAATTTAGTAACACACAACAGATTTACAAAAATGTATTTTATGGGCAAAAAATCAAAATGGCTTTCACTGATCTACAATCAAGGTATTGTTAACAAAGCTTTATTTTATTGTAGAGGCTCAAGAAGGAAATGTTTACCTTGGCTTTTCCTGCATTATCTAACATATCTTTATCGTCAAATCCACCGGTATATCATCTTTTTTTGTTTTTGTTTTATTTTTTTCATATTCTTTTATTTTTCATTCAAAAATTACACTTCCT
>PVIU01024936.1:0-24632 GCA_004026605.1 Ondatra zibethicus
CTTGCTTCATATTTAGCCGAGGAAGTGAATTTGTGTCTCCAATCAAGCGGGCCTCGTGCATCTGCACTTATGGGCTCTGCCCTCCCGCCCTCCCTCCCCTACACTAGGCTAACTAGTTAGTGTCTCTCTCTAATCTGGGTCTTACACACTTGAATACTTTGGTCTGGCACTTATGTCCATATCACTTCCCACACCTCTATACCCTCATGAGGTGCCATGTGGGTGCTAGTAACCACTGAGCCATCTTTACAACCCCTCCTTTGTAGTTTCTGAAGTTCCTATGTTACAATATATATTCATATGTTCCTTTTATTGTGGAACAGTGCATCACTGAATGATTATATGACTTTTTGTTTATTCATTCATTAGTCTATAGACATTTGGATCATTCCTGATTATTGGCTCTTTTTTTTAATTTAGTTTTGATTTCAGAGAGTGCTTCTCTCTCTAGCGTGGACTAACCTTGAACTCATAGTGATACTCTGGTCTCAGCCTCACAGTACTAAGATTAGAGGTGTGATCCACCATGGCTGGCCCTAGTTGGTGACAATTATAATAACACTGGCGTGAATATCTGTATTTTACTTTTCTATTAAACTACAAATACCCGAGACTATCAGCATATTGCTTATGAGCCTGCAATGAACTTGCATATCATGGCTGCGACACATGGCAAATCTGTTCACCTAATGCCTGATACACAAGGCAGGAAGATGAGGAGCTTGGTGTCCCAATTTCCTCCTTCAGCAACTTTCAGCCTATGGCCAGAAGACCTTCAATTAGGTTCAACCTTTTCAAGTTTCCATCACCTACCAATAATGCCATAGGCTAGGGACAAACACTTTTAACACTTGAACCTTTGGGGCCAGTCTCCCCTCAAACGATAACAAGAGCTGTGTGCGCCACCTTTAAAATCCAATATGAGATTTCCATCTAAGGAGATTCCTCAATGGGTCTGTTTTCTGTCTCTACAAATTCTCTCCTCTATCCCAGGTTGGCCTTAAAAGTCCCTGGGTACATTTATTTTGATTTGTTTGAATGGTTGTGTTGGGTGTGTCAAACTTTCTGAAAGAGGCTGCACCATATTATATTTCCATCAGTCATGGATGAGGGTTTCAGCTACTCCACATTTGTGTTTAAAACTTGCTATCTGCCCTTTTTCTTTTTTGAAGATAGCATGCCACATATCCCAGGCTGGCTTAGTTAAATTCTCTATGTAGCTAAAATTGACCTTGAACTCCTCATCCTTCTGCCTTATGCCCAATTTTTATACTGTTTTTTGAAAAAAAGATTTTCTATATGTTTTGCCTGCATGCATATTATACGCACCACATAAAGTATTGATCAAGGCATGGTGAAACAGGCCTTTGATCCCAGCACTTGAGTTTGAGGCCAGTCTGGTCTATATAGTGAGTTCTAGACTAGTCAGGGCTTTTTAAGGTGAGACCATGGCTCAAAAACAAAACCATCGCCCCAAAAAAAAAAAAAAAAAAAAAAAAAAAAAAAAAAGCAGGTCAGTTTAATGTTAGCCTGAACTACATGAGACCCTGTCTCAGAGGAAAAAAAAAACAAAACATGTTCTTTTAAAAAAAGGAGTACATTGTTTTGAGAGGCAGTGAATTTCCTTGTTCCTTGATCCTGGTGAAACACAATTCAGGCTTTGTCAAGGCAAACAGAGCATAGTCCTTACTCAGGGAGCGCTTCTTTTTTTTTTTTCATACATTGTTTTATTTTTTCCATTCAAAAACATAATTAAAGAAATAAAATTTTTACCTTTCTTCCCCTTCTCCCGGTCCCCTCCCACTACCTCCCCACCCCTCCTCCCTCCCTCAGGGAGCGCTTCTTAAGTGTGGCTTTTCAACTGAATGCCTGCATGTTAAAAAGCTGACTCCACTCTGGCTAGGTCAGATCCCAAGAGCTTCAACACCGTGTGACCTCTCCTATTTCTAGTCTTCTTTCAACTCCACAGCAGCTAGAATTCCTTCCGGGTCTGGCAAAATGTCATACTGTGACTATGCAGGCTACCTGTTAACTACCGACCCACAAGGAAAGCACGAAGTGACATCTGGGGACCCTGTGCTTTTTTTCCTCTCTGAAACCCTGATTGTGATCTGCCCCGTGTCCAGTGACACTAAAGTACTGTGCTCAGACTCTACTTCTGTGTGCTGCAGTAATATAATTCCCCCGGGAAGAAGTGAGCACAGGGCTCCTCTCACGTAGTTCTCTCGTCACAGACTGTACTGGGAATGCACGTATGCACAACCATGCCCAGCTAGACTTCAAAATGAAAAAAATGTAAATGCTTATAAGTTTATGTTTTAAGTATCTAATTATGTGTTGAGAAGATTCTCACCCATAGCCCCTAAAACCTTTCCTTGCTCTTCTCCGTTGACTTAGGCCCCTCTGAACAGCTTCACTTCTACACTCATGTAACATACACATACATAGTTCTGTGACTTATACAAAATATAGGAACCACAAATGAGAGAAAACATATTTGTCTGAGATTGGCTTAGTTCCCTTAATGGTTATTTCCAGTCATATCTATCTTTCTACAAATGACATGGCTGAAAAATCTCCCCTTATGTATATATACCACATATTCTTTATCTATTCGTCTCTCATTGGACAACTAGGCGGATTCCATATCTTGGCTGTGGTGAGCAATGCTGCAGTACACATTGATTTGCAAGTATCTCTGTGATAGTTGACTTGGACTCCTTTCGGTAAATACCAAGATATGGTATAGCTGTGTTATATATCCAATATATATTTTTAGTTTTTTTCCAAAAGTCCTCCATACTGGCTTCTATAATGGCTGTTCAAGTTTACATTCCCTCAAGCAGTATATAAGGATTCCTTTTTTTTTTCTCCACATCCTTCCAACATTTGTTATTTTTTTTCTTAATGAGCGCCGTTCTGAATAGGGTAAATGGAATCTCAACATAGTTTTGATCGGCATTTGCTAATGAGGTCAAACATCTTTTCATGTTTATTGACCAAGGGGACAGATGACTCAGCAGTTGAGACAACTGGCTGCTCTTCAAGAAGACCCAGAACGCACATGGCAGCTCGCAACCCATCTATAAGGTGATCTGACACTTTCTTCTGGATTCATCAGACACCAGGCAAGCAAGTGGCACACCAACATGCATGCAGGCAAAAGACTCATACATATAAAATACAAATAATTTTAAAACACCAAGCTGGGGCTGGGATATTTCTCAGCACCAGCAGAATGCATGCCTAGAACGCATGAAGCCTGGATTCAATCCCCATCACCAAATAAAACTGAGCATGGTAGTGCGTGTCTGAAATTCTTGTACTTGAGAGGTAGAGACAGAAGGATAACAACTCCAAGGCCGGCCTTATGAGAACCGGCCTAAAAAACTAAGTCAAGCAAAGGATGGTGACTCATGCCAATAATCTTAGCGCATGGGAGTCAAAAGCAGAGAAGGGTCACCAGAAGCCAGCATGGTCTACAATAACACATTCCAGGCCAGACTGGGCTACTTAGTGCGACTCTGTCTTGAAATACCTCATCAAGCCAAACCAAAGAATAGACTGAAGCTACAACTCAGCTGTAGAATGTACAAGGCCACAGGTAAATCCCACCACAAAACAACACATAGATAGAATGTAAAAGGCTCAGCCCGTGAAGTGATCAAGTCTCAGATTACACCAAAGATGCTATTAGTAACTAAAAAACAAGAGACTGTGAAATAGATACAGTCTGACCCTCTAGCCTCTACAAGGGCTACTATTCCAGGTGTGGACCACCATGCCTGCTGAAATTGCATGTTATTCCACAGCTGAGGGATTGGGTAATGTAGAGGAAAAGAATGGGGCAGGGACATACATAGTTCAGTCGGTAGAGTCCTAAGCTCATGTGCAAAATGTCCTGGGTTCCATCCCTGGCACCACATAAACTAGTCATGTGGTGATACATGTTTGGAATACAGCACTTGGGAAATATGAGCAGAGTTTATGGTCAGCCTAGGCTCTGGGATAGCTTTAAGATGTGGTCTCAATTATGTAGCCCTGGCTAACCTGGAATACACTATGTAGACCAGGCTGGCCTCAAACTTATCTGGGATTAAGTGTTGGGATTTAAAGATATATAATCACCATGCCTGGCCATGACATTTTCATAAAAGAATTAGTTACATAGATGGAAACCTTTCCTAATTCAGTTTTATGCTTTATTTTTTCCTAACTGCCTCTGATGCCAAATTCACTTTATTCTGATTCCATGAAAATGAATTCTGGCCCCTTGCCAGCTGGCATGCTTGGAGGTCTTGTTAGTGAAGTATTAGTAAGCCACTCTAGGACTTGGGTTTGCTTCCTCATTCCACAGCACTGACATCTCTAGCCTGAGGAGCCTGTCTGGGTTGTGCTCCTACAGGGCACACGTGGTCTGGACTCCCTAATAACTTCCCCAGAAACACCCCTAGGCAGTTTTGACAGTTGAGTACTCTGGCAGGATACTTCCTTCTGTTCACCAGCAGCTAGGGGCTAGATTTCAGTAGGTTCTGCTAGTGTGGCACCAGTGCCTCCTTAAACATTTAACAAGTCCCAACCATGCCTCTCCAGGTTTTGATTTCTCTGAAGTAGGTGGTGAGACTTTTCTAGAATAGTCCTGCAGTAGTTTTTGAAGACTACAAAGGTAGGGGGTCTCCCATGGGTAGGCTCATCTGAGCCCTAGCACTAGTAATTAGGGTAATGTTATGCTTCTTATTCTATCTAGCCCTCCTGTATTCCTTAGCTTTCTTTACTCCCATTACTCCTACCTATTAAAGAATTCTTTATATTACATTTTCCTTGTACAAAATACTATGTGTTCTCGTTCCTCAAATCCAGCCTGATAATGAATTAGTATCAAGAAAATCCTAGAGAAGCAACTCAAGAGCTGACCCCGCAATGCCATATGGGGACCGTTAACTAAATGCCTTCAGACTAAGCAGTGCTCTTTGCAGATGGGAAGTGAGCTGCTAGCAAAGCCTGGCAGGCAGGGACATCACAATCAAGCGACATTTTGTGATTCATAAAGGACCAACTGACACAAATGTTTGAAAACCCAAGTGACCGCTGCACTGTGGTAGCAGAAGGGATGACCTTCAAAACAGGGACTGGGCAAGCTCAAGTGCATCGAGTTCCAGCACAAGTTGCTTTGAGACTCAGAGGGATTCCCAATAGATCTACAAAGCTTATTTCTTAGAACTTTATGGTGGATACTGCTGAATAACAGCTGTGAAGAATTCTGAATATGACAACTGAATCTTATGACGTCTCTCATGTGACCGGTCTCTCATGTGACAGGGCATTGAAGCTTGAACCCCCCCCCCAAGCAGAAACTGAAGCAGCTTGCCCTACAGTCTGTAGAAATAAGCCTTCTGCTTAAACATCACAGACAACTTGCCCGGATGATTCTTTGACATACACTACCTTCCTCTACATTCACTGCAACCATATTCAACTAGCACTAGGCTCACAGCCAGGGTCAAATGTCAGCATGATCTGAGCAGGCACAGACACACAACCTAAGGGCTTAGGAATCAAGCTGGGAAGAAGGCAAAGGCAAAATATGGCGGAGTATCAGCATGGAATAAACGCTACGCTCTAACCCAATGCCATGGACTAGATTCCTATTTGCCCTCTGGGTAAACCTCTCAAGCACTGGTGGCAAACAGTTCATAAGGAACAAGAGATATCTAGTACTATAAATTAATATAATTTTAAGCATACATGCAAAGCTTCAAAAGAGGACTAGGGCTATAACTTGGTAGAGTGCTTGCCTAGCATGAACAAAGCCCGGAGTTCTATTCCTAGCACTTTATAAACTGGCTGTGGTAGTATAATGCAAGCACATTAGAGGGGAGAGAAGGGGGAGGAGTCAACAGTTCAAGGTCAGCCTGTGTTATGTAAAATCTTGTTTCAAAAACAGCAGTGTGAGGGCTGGGCCAGGCACAGTGGCACACACCTTTAATCCCAGGAGGCAGATCTCTGTCTTTGAGGCCAACCTGGTCTACATAACCCAACTCAAAAAACAAAGAACAAAACCAATAAATATTTAATAAGACCTTACACAAAATGACATATATTTTATTAAAATAGTTGCTAATGGGGGACTGTGAGCGGAGCGGAGCACAAACGGAATGAGACCCCTATGTCAACTAATCGTAGCATGCTAACAACACGGAGCATGACTAACCCAGAAGGAAATCCTCAGCTGGTGAGAACGTTCAGTCCCTGACAAAAGGGTAATCTAACATAAGATACTAGGTCCCTCCCGCAAAGCCCAGTCCTGAAAATAATACAAGAGGGAAATTGTTGGAAAATAATAAAATTTAATAATTATGTCGAGTGGTGGTGGTGCACACCTTTAATCCCAGCACTGGGGAAGGCAGGGGCAGGAGAGTCTAGACTACAGAGTGAGTCCCAGGAGAGCCAAGGTAAACAAGGAAACTCTGTCTCCAAAATAAACAAAACAAAATTATGTAGCGTTTACTATAAACTTAGCATAGGAACTCAATCATTTCCACATCTGGATACATATTACCAACCCTCTTTCAAGTGATCAATCAACTCCAGCTTAATTTCTCCCATGTTCCATGAGTGGTAATGATGAACTCATTAAGAAATGCCTAGAGACCGGTGATGGAGACTCCAGGGTGGAGAAGGTAACCTACAATGAACACCACCATGGACATAGGAGTCTGGGGAAGAAACTTTGCAGAGGTGTACTGTCTCCAATTTATAGTGTTGGGACGAGCAATTTACTTTATCACCACTGTAAGACAGCAAGCAGAACTGTCATGTCACAGTAGCACTGAATCATGGAGCATGCTACATGGGTAGTCACACAGGTCACACTGAAAAGCCCAATCTCATACCCTCGGGCACTGGGTATGTATATCCTTCAAGGCAAGGATCTGTTGGAACCTTCCTTAGGGAAAAAGATTCAGACACAGATCTCAGATTTGCAAAACATATTAAGACATACTTTTAGAAATCATTTCTATGTATTTTTTTTTTAATCTGAGGCTGTGGAATGCAGGTGCCACAATGCACACATGCTAGTCTAGGAACCTGCAGGACTCCATGGTCTCTTACCATGCGGATTCGGAGGACCAAACACAGGTCGTCCTGGTGGCAAAAGCACCTTTACCCCTGAGCCATCTTTACAGTTTTTTTTTTTTTGAGATCAAGTCTCATGTAGGCCAAGTTGGCTTAAACTTCCTGCATATATCACCATGCCTAATCTATACGGTGCTAGGGTCTGAAACCCAGGACTGTGTACGTTAGGCAGGCTGAGTGTAGATTTTGAATACAGACGTGGAAAAGAGAGATGTGGTGCAAAATAACTAGAAAGGAGACTATGAGGGGAAATAGATCTTAAGTAGGGGTTACTTAAAGGGAACTAGCAAGAGGGCAGCAGTGGGGATAGAAGGGAATAAAAACCAAGTTGTGTACAGATGCCACAATGAACTCCATTACTTCCTATGCCTATTACAAAGAACTAATTCTAAGAAATTGTTACCACGGTTCTCTAACAAACTTTCAGGGTCAAAAAGCCTTCAGAGCATACATGGAAGTCTCCTATTTATTGAGTCAAGAGTTTTACTGTGTAGCCCTGCCTGCCCCTGCCTCCAGCATCCTGGGATTAAAGGCCTGTGACAACACACCTAGCCTAGATGCCATATTCTACCAAACAGGAGCACAAACCCACTCACTTCAGGAGAGCCAAGAAAAGGGCGGGGGGGGGGATGGCTCAATGGTTAAGAGCTCATACTGTCTTTGCGGAGGGTGTGAGTTTGGATTTAACTCCAGTTCCAGGGGTCTGATGCCTGTGGCCTCCGTGAGCACTGATCTGCAGGTGCAAATTTAAACAGTGGGGAAAGAACTTTGAAGGAACTGTAAATAAGTAGGAGGGTAGCTTTTAGGAAAAAATCCTAAGACGGGCGGCTCCGTCTGCGCAAAGAAATCCAATTAGGTCAGATGGAACCAAATCAAAATGTCCATCGTTTTATTAAATATGTCGCTCTCGGGTGGCTTAGCACATAGCAGGGAGCCAGGAAGCGGGGAGCATATGCGAACACGGAACATGTTTCTCCTCTGGGAGCTCACTTAAATACCCTGTGGGAGTGGTCAGAACCTGGCATGCTCGGATTTGGAGTCCAGACCAATGGCCTGGGATGGATGCCAGGGCTGGGTCTATGCTCCAGACTTAACAGTAGCCTTTGCAACAAAACACTTAAATGGTTATCTATATTTGAAGAAATAAACTCAACGTTCCTTATCTCATGCTATAAAAATTGATTCAGAAAGTGTTATCCCCATAACAAAACCTAAAACTACAGGACAGAGTCCCATAGAATAGAGTAGATTGGCTGGCCAGCAGCCCCAGGGATCCTTCTGTCTCTATCTCCTGAGCATTAGGATTACAAATGAACCTCCATTCAGAGCTTTTTACTTGATTTCTGGGGACGGAGCTCAGGTTTCCATAGTCTAACAAGGAAGGTTATTAACTATGTTTGCCAATTACATTTTGTGAAGTCAGCCTTATGCCACCCTTAAAGTTATACTTCACAGAAAGTTAAACTAGAAACCTCCCACACAGAAGCTTATCATTATGGGTTGGTTCCTATTAGTATCACTAAAGGACTGAGAGTCAATAGCGTAGACAATTTCTTACTGACCCATCTTTATCTTTGCCCCGACCTATCCAAGATATGCAGGAAATCAAGGTAGAAGCAACAGGAGAAATTCTTGGTAAATGATAGTGTGTGATATCCTCTTCTTCGGTGTGATAGTTCTCTCTCATTTCATTTTTAGGTTAAGGATTAAACAATATCACCGGAATGACCATGTTTATCTAAGGTTAACTCATCATAATAAAGCAAGGCCAGTGGTCTGACCACCTCAGGTACTCTGGATGGCCCCTTACATTAAGTATCAGCAGTGCCCTAGAACTCAAGTTTAGGCTTAGAAAAGTAAGAAAGAAAACAAACACTGGAAAGCCTAAAATGAATTTCTACTTTTTTTTTCTTGGTTTTTGAGACAGGGTTTCTCTGTAGCTTTGGAACCTGTCCTGGAACTAGCTCTTGTAGACCAGGCTGACCTCGAACTCACAGAGATCTGCCTCTGCCTCCCGATTGCTGGGATTAAAGGCGTGCACCACCATCGCCCGGCTAAATTTCTACTTTCAAAAGTGTTAAAAAAAAAAAAAAGAACCCAACACCACAAAGATACATGTTCAAGTTTTATTGGGGTTCAACACAAAACATTTCAAAAAGTGACCTAAGCTCTACATCCAAGTAAACCACACTTCCTGTATTATTTAAATTCCTTTTTTAAAAATTTTATTTATTTATTTATTATGTGTACAGTATTCTGTCTGCATGTATGCTGCAGGCCAGAAGAGGGCACCAAATCTCACTGCAGATGGTTGTGAGCCACTATGTGGTTGCGGGAATTGAACTCAGGACCTTTGGAAGAGCAGGCAGAGCTCTTAACTGAGCCATCTCTCCAGCCCCCTTATTCAAATTCCTTATGACCAGTGGATAGCCAGAAGAATCAAGGACTTTTTTTTTCAAATTATAGATTTTAGGCCCCTTGGGTCTATAAACTCTTGATAATTTCTACCCACTCCTTACTTTGAATTTAGCATTTATATTAACTGTAGTATTCCCTATACTAAACTATCTTTAAGAAACTCTAAAAAAAATGCTCGCTCGAGAGCCAAAAAGTCTTGACGGAAGCACCTACTCAAGGAATTGTCCGAGTATGAAAGGCTTGAGAGATGTTCTTCAAAGTACAACTACAGAAATTCACTCAGTGCCTTCCTCATCTGATGAGAAATGTGACCAATGGGGTTTTAAATTTTTGGATCATTTTCCCTAATCATAAATGTTAAACATAATAGCACTAGATGACTCTGTAAGAAAAATCTCAGAAGTTGAGTTCATTCCTTTAACCCTACAACTCAACCTGCTTCCTTTGAGAACATCAACGCTTACATTACTAGCGCTTAGTTTCCAAAGTGATGAACTAGAGTTGTATCATGATTTGTTTCTAAGACTGAGATCTGAGGGTAAAGTACCATGACTTACATTTGTTTTCAATTGCTTTCCATTATCCTAACAATGTTTCAAGTTTTTACTTTCATTTTCTAGCACTGTTCCTCCCCTTCTAAGTTTTCTAGGACAAGTAAGTATTTTTCCTGATACGGTTAATTCCCCAAATGGTTTCCTTGCTGAAAATCAGTCATGAGTGGATAAAGTTATCGCGGAAGCATCAGGTTTCTGACTGATAGTTCTTTTTCTGTGTGTGATTCTAGGGGTTGAACACTAGAATAGGCTTCACTGGTATTTAGATAAGCACGCCACTGTGGAGTTACAGTCCCAGCTAATTCAATTTTTTTACAGTCAGTGATCATCAGCTCTAAACTGCAGAGTTGCCCCATTACTTAGCCTAAACTATCGAATCTTACACAAAGAGCCATGAGAACTTCTTGGGTAGGTACCTCCACTTACCAATTTCTTTGTCTCCCTCTCTTCATTTGGTCAATTTTTAAGCAATCACCACTCCCTAACTAAGGTCTAAGCAAAGTGATGCCTCCCTCCCTTGAGGACAGGCAAAGCCTATATTGCAATTGTGACGGGCACTGGGTATGTAACTGCTGCAGCTTAGCCTCAGCGCTCCTCTGCTTCAACAACTCTGCAAAAAAAGCATGTGATCAAATTACAGAGTATTTCACACCGCAAAGCACCTCAACCCTCTCTCCTCCTTCAGTGCACACAACTTGCTCTCTCCGTCGAAGTATGAGCTCTAAAGTGCCAGCTTCAAAATGCACCCATATTCATCACAATTACTATAAGCATCAGCATTGTAATAGGAAAATCAGATACCCTGCCACACTGAGCCCACAAAATTCAGAAGTTGCAGTGGCAGCTGTATTGCTAACTAGCCCATTAGACATAAGCAGGCACTGACAGTATACATGCAATTCATACAACGTTGCTCACACAGGAAACCATGAACTAGACAGCTCTTTCCACAATAACTCTTGCAGGCAAAGAGCTATTACTAGCGAATTCAGAAACAGCTAGTAGTACCATCCTATGGGTACTCTAGTTAGTGAACATATGTCTATAAACCTTCACTCAAAATGCATGTGCTAGGTTTTCAGTGACAAAACAATTTCATCCTTATGCCCAGAGTTGAGCATTAGCTCTGTTTATAGACAAATTAGGAGTCGGAAAATACTTGCTAATACCATAGCCGCACAATGACAAAGCTACAGTGTTTAAACCTTTAAGGATACTACTTTCAAACACTTACCTGAGAATTTGACTTTTTCTTCCTGCCAGCTTTATCTGCTGTGAACCAATCAGCACTCCGTGACAGTATGACCATTGGGTTCAACCTGCAAAAATTACATAAATGAAAGCTAGTTATTTCTCTAAAGGAAAATCTTAAACACTTGCCTATAACTGCCTTTTTTGCCCAGAGAGAACAGGCAAGTTCAGACTTGTAGCTTAATGCATTATTTCATGTTCTACTACTTGTCTTAATTGGTGGAAGGTTCACTGGCTTGGGATGGACTGGAATGGCTTAAATGGTTAAGTCGCATGGCTTATGGATTCTCATTCTTTTCCAATGGTGCACTGCCACGTTAAATCCATAAGTTGAACTGACAAAACATTTGAAGGAATAAAGTGCAGTCTAAGGATTTTTAGTTGGAGGTCTTCAAGTTTACTATATTCAAGAGCATCTTTTTCAACTTCATGGCTGGACCTGGGTCATGCTGCCTCAGGTTTTTTGCTTTTTTAAAAGACCACTTGCAAAAGATTTTTTTCTCCATACAGTGTAGTTTCATAGAACTAAAACAAGTCAGGCATCCAACTAAAGGTCAAGTTTGCAATGGCTTATAGGGGCCAGAGAGGGGGACCCCAATCCTAAGCCATTTCTTATATTGACTAAAAGACTAATTTGAAAAAAAAAAGTCAAAACATGAAGCATGTTTAAAGGTCTTCATCAAAAATTTGTGGAAAAAAATCACCCCCTCCCAATACCCAGATTGCTATTGCTAAACAACAGCTGCGTTAATGCCTTTACATGTCATACATGCTTTAAAAATCCAAGTGTTGAATTTGGAAGACTTCTAGTATGCTATTGAACATTTGTGGTTTTTTTCAAAAGGTTTTTTTTTTTTTTTTTTTTTTTTTTAATCTAGAAGGCATTTCCATTGCCATGAAGTACAGTACGGTTCACTGTACTATGAGGAAGGTAAGTGTTCAATTTTGACTTAGACGGAAAAACTAGTTTGCTTTGCTTACCATCTTTGCTGTTTCACAGGCATTTGGTGCTTTAAATCTGATGTGGAATGCGGATAGATTCACTTTTTAGGAGTCATAAGCCTTTAGGAAGTTGGAGATAGCTTCATTGCTTATCTATTTTCTCCTTTGCAATCAAGCTGTTCCTTTAAAAGTGAGACACTACAGAGTTGCAAAAATTTGAAACAGTAAGAGCAAGCATCGTTTCTGCAGCTTCATGGTTGGTTTTGGCCAAACGTTTTATTTAGTATTCTGTAGTTGTTTAACACACACTTAAATGGTCTTACTAGGGGAGGGGAATAAGGGAGGTTCTTGTAGATTCCCAAGGAAATGTCAGAAAAGCAAAATATGGCCAGCATCCATTTGCTTTTTGGGGTTTCTGGGCAAAGAGCATTCTTAGGCATCTGGTCTCAGGTTTTTGGTTTTTTTTTTTTTTTATACTGTCAGCATTGAGATTTCAGTTGGAAGACACCCTGAGATCCTGAAATCCTAAGAGGAGCACACCCAACCAACCCGCTCTAACAGCTAGCTTGTCTGCATAGGCAGGCAGGGCGATTCATCGCTCAGGAGAACAAAGGCCATCTAGATGGCTTAATGTTTGTGGAAGATCTGAGGATTGCTATTCTCCTTTACTGGGAAAAATCAGGAGTGGCCTTCAGGGACACGTTTACTTGAAAAGTCACAACACTAGTACAAGTCAAGGCTTACACATTTAACAATTGCTTGTTGAAAGCAACTCATATCAAATAAAATTAAACACGTCTTACTTTTCCCTCACAAGAACATAAAAATTATTAAGGGGAACAGGAAATTTTAAAAAGGTAACACAATTTTTCCTTTTAGTAGTCCTTGGGTAGTTTATGACAGAAAGGTTCCATTTTTGTTTGTTTCTTTGAATGGGGACTTTTGGTCCAAAAGTTTTGTTTGTTCCTAGTATCTGCTTCTGCCTCCCCCTCTATCAGATCGGCTTCCTCCACGGCCACCACCTCTTGGTGCTCCGCGGCTTGAACTGCTGTAGGAATCACGTGGAGGAGGGTAGCCCCTTTCCATAGAAGGGGGAAGCCCTCGTTCTTGTCTGCCAACGCGATCACGACCACTTGAGTAGAGATCACTTCGGCTGCTTGAGTAACTGTCTCGACTTCCACCATATCCGTCACGTGAGCTGCTGTAATCATCATAGCGACTGCTTCCACCATAAGATGGCGGGGGCCCTCGTGTAGGTGGAGCACTACGTGAGTTACCTGCAGGGTCAATGGTCAGGTAATATGGCAACACTATAAATTGTATATATACAACATTTAAATCTGAATTTACAGAATTCTTGTATTATAAGTTTACTTTCTCAACTGGGAAGTTTTAAACTGTACCATTGCTGGCCATAAGAGGGAATTGCTCATCTGCTGAGATACGGAAATGGATTGAGTTTAACGTTTGTTTGAAAAGACTGAAGACGTTGTGTATTTCAAGAGGACATTCCAGACAGCTTGTTATTTTATAGTAGACACTCAGCCACT
This sequence comes from Ondatra zibethicus, assembly GCA_004026605.1. Classification (NCBI taxonomy): domain Eukaryota; kingdom Metazoa; phylum Chordata; class Mammalia; order Rodentia; family Cricetidae; genus Ondatra; species Ondatra zibethicus. The sequence continues at coordinate 13,853 of PVIU01024936.1, forward strand.
TTCCAGTGATAAGTTGCAATTTTGAACTGTTGAGTTTCCTTCATATTGCAATGGTAAATATTTGATCTTGTTAATAATTTTTTTTAAATTGTATTTTCACTGTTGAGGGAAAACACATAAGGCTGCCAATTTAAGCAAGCAAAATCCCCTCCAAAGCAAGCAAACAGCCTCAAAAGAAAAGAAACAAAAACAAAACAAGAACCAAAAAGTCCTTCAGAAAACTAGGAAAAGCCCAGCTGATAAAGTTACCCCTTGAAAGCAAGCAAAGGTCCCTTTAAAAGCAAGCACCACGCAGCCTATTAATCCAGCTCATGAACCTAAAAACTCAAGCTGGTGATATTTAAGGTCCTTAACCGGTATCTTACCATAACTCTCATATGAATCTCTGTAGGACCCTCCACTTGGATGATCTGAATAGTCACGATCCCGGCCATATCCATCTCTATCACTAAATAAAAAGCAATTTTAATTAAATATATATATATTTCCCCTAAGTTACATGTTTATTTTATAATATAAATGTAATAAATATACTCTAAAAATTCCCCCAAATCCTTAAAAAGTAGAACTCTCAAATCCGTTCATACTTTAGCTCTCCATAACTTGTGTGAGCATGAGGAGACATGTTCCTGCCATGATGACCCTGCAGGGGTCAGAAGACAACTTGTGGGCCTCTGCTCTCCCTTTTACCTTGCTATGGCTTTCAAGGATGAGACTGGGTAGCAGGGCTTACTTGGGAGGTGCTTTTAACAGCTGAGTCACCTGCCAAGCCCTGAAGGCATGAGTTTTACAGCAAATACTTACAAACCATGGAAGTAGCTGCTTACCTATAGCCTCTGGATGGGTAGTCATCACGTGAACTGGAATGGCCATAATCACGGTAAGTATAATCTCTTGGTGGTGGTGCATAATCTCTTGTATCTCGAGAACTTGGATAGTCTCTGCTTGAATAGCTACAGAAAGAGAATTTGGTTTATGCCTCTGACGTGCTCTCATTCAACATTAATTCTTCACAAAAGAAACTGCACTGTCTGTTACCTGTCTTTAGTGGAATATCCATCATCTCTTGGGGACAAATAAACATCTCTGCGAGAGGGAAGGGGCTCCCTTCGTGGCAGGCCTCCATAACTATCTCTTCCACGTGACACAGGGGCTTAAAGGAAAAAAAATCATCATCAAAATCTCGCCATCAAAAAACTAAAGTGTGAACTTACACTCAGGCTGTACAAGACAGCGATGTAATAAAATATCCTATGTACCTAAAACAGGATGCTTCCTAGTCACATAATTTCAGTGCTCATTAATAATGAATATGAGATCAATTGGAACCCGTAAATCAGTTTTAAGCATAAGCATTAAAATATTCATGTGTGTACGGTGGGGGAATATGCACGCGGTGATGCAAATGCAGGTCAGAGGACAACTCGTTTCATCAGTTTTGCCTGTGAATGGGGGATTGGATTCAAGTTCTTGCACTTGACTAGTTTTTGCCTACTGAGCTGTCTCACTGGCCAAAAAAACAAAAATAAAAAACAGGGTCTCCCCATGTAGGTCTTAAATTCATGTCAATCCTATCTTCCCCAGTGCTAAGACTGGACATGCACCACCATGCCTCGCTTCAGCATAGTGCTATGGGAGCAGCACAGATTGCAATGCATGTAACGATTACCTCTTCCTCCCAGTCCACTGCTGCTACGAACTGGTCCTGAAGGTGCTGATCTTTTAGGGGGAGGACCCCCGCTTCGTGGTGGTGGTCCTCTTTTAACTGGAAGAGGTCCCCTCGAAGAACTCATGGTAAAATTCATGGAATAGCCACCATCATCTACATTAGAATAGAAAGAAATTTCATTAACACAATAGTCAAGAACAAACCGTTAACACTCAAGAAGACTAAGAACTATTTGCCTCCATGGAAAAAACACAAAAAATTATGTGCGTCATTTTCTTTTCTTTTTTTGGTTTTCTGAGACAGGGTTTCTCTCTCTGGCTTTGGAACCTGTCCTGGAACTAGCTCTTTTAGACCAGGTTGGCCTAGAACTCAGAGAGATCCGCCATCTCTGCCTCCCGAGTGCTGGGATTAAAGGCAGGCACCACCACTGCCCAGCAAACATCTTTTCTGTTTAGTTGGGGAGGCTAGGTTTGTTTTTCATTGGGCAAGATCAAGCATGATAAGAGTTCAGGACCAGCCTGAATTAACAAGGGAGATACTGTTTCCGAAATCCAGGTGTCCTGCAGACTAGGAAAAGAAGTCCCAATTCTGCTTGTCATTCTTTTTTATCCTTAGGTAAGACTATTTGGCCCATAGGTTTAACTCTAATTCAGGCCTCCCATATTTTCAAGTCATGAACACTACCACTAATAACGGAGTGAGCAGTCTCCATTTCAAAGGCAGCTCTCAGCCTGTGGGTTGTGATCTTAGAAGTCCAACAACCCTTTCACAGTGGTCACATATCAGATATTCTGTATATCAGATATTTACATTACAACACATAACAGTAGCAAAATTAGTTATAAAGTAGCAATTAAATAACAGTAGGGGGGGTCACCACAACATGAGTAACTGTGTTTAAGGGTCTCAGCATTAGGAAGGTTGAGAACCACTGCTTTAGCCTTTCAAAAAGAAAGACCCAGGTGTAAGTCTACAGCTTTCAAGTTCCAATCAAATCATTACCCATGTGTCCTCCACGTGAGGGGGGTCCTCTAGCTCCTCCACTTCCTCCTCTTCCTCCTCGAAGACCTCTGGGGGGGCCTCTGCTTCTTGGAGGTGGAGGTAGTCCACGCCTACTACTTTCAAATGATGGTTTGGTGGCTTGCTCCACCTTGATGGCTTTTCCATCTAAGGACTATTTTTTAAAAAAACAAAAAGTAAGTTTTATCAAGATTTAGAAGAAACTTAGAAACTCTTGTTAGGCATATAATGCTTAACATTTGCTACAAAATTTGGTTGTGGACTCACAATAAAAGTCAGAATAGAGACTTGGTCTTTTGTTCTAGCACTCGGGAGGCAGAAGCAGGAGGACCTGAGTTTGAGGTCAGCCTGGTCTATACAGTCAAGACTACATAGACCCCCACCCCACTTACTGAAAAAAAAATACAATTCAGGGTAGTACTATTAATGGCTATAATCAAGTCTCTGGCTATACATACATAAAATGAAAATTTCAAAGCTGCTCTGGACCCATGCTTGGACAACAGTATTTTTTGTCACTAGGAAATTAGTTATTTTTGTCACCACGAAACCCCTTTTTATTAAGAGACAACCATACCTTTCCATTCATATCTCTGGCGGCATCCTTTGCATCTGCTGGGCTTTCGAATGTGACAAAAGCAAATCCTCTTGACTTGTTGGTTTCTCGGTCCTTCATCAAAAGCACTAAAACAGTTGAAGGGGGAGGCGGTTACTTTCATTCAAACCAAAATAACTGGAGCAACTTTACAAAAAGCAAGCTCAGAACTTCTTAGAGGACAAAACACATTATCACGTCAGATGATCAGTGTATTCAAATTCATCACAGCTTGTCTTTTCATTATAATAATATAGCATATAATTTTAGATAACTCACCTTCCACTATCCGTCCATATTTGCCAAATACTGCTTCAAGGGCTTTCTCATTTGTCTCTGTATTGAGCCCACCAATAAAGAGCTTTCCTGGGCGATCTGCTTCAACCATTTTCCCTTCCAACCGATAGGAGGCTGCTGAAAAATATTATTATTATCTCTCTGGAGAAAGTTCCCTAAGTTTACTGTACAACTTAATCGCGGCTCATGCTTTATTAAAATCTTTATTCCTTAGTAACTAAAGACTCGATAACCCTCCAGAACAGTAGAAAACCAACTGAAATACTTTTGGTTAACAGTGCAGTGAAGTTTTCATTAACCATCTTAAAGGTGACTGCCTAATTAGCCAACCCTCTTCCTCTGCCCGGGCTGCTTCTAGTTAATGAACTGCTTTTCAACACCTGGAAAGGTAACTTTTACTTTTGAATATATATTACTTTATAGAAAGTTGCAGCCTTAAGTGTGCCGTAATTACAGACGTTGGCCACCACACCCGCCTATTGTATCTTTTTATCTTCTAAACAGTCCGTTACTTCTCACCCTACTTGCTTCCCCCCGCCGCGAAGGATGTAAAAGACTTCCTATTTATTCAAGGTCATCAGCCAGCCGCACTAAGTAAGCCCTTTTCTCGTTTAGATTACCTAGAAAGTTTCGGCACAAAACTCTTAAGTTGGAACAAAGTCGCCGCAACTAACCCAACAAAAGATTGTTATCAGATTGAAAAGATAAAAAAGGTGCGGGAGTCAGAAGATAACGGAACTCAAAATCACACACTGTTAACACTCTTTCCCTGCGCCGGCACCTAATTAAGACTCATTAAAAACCGCGTGTTAAAGACAAAATGGCGACACTTGGCTACAACCCAGAAACACCAAACAACCGCCTGACTAACTTTTGCCACTGACAGTGGCGGCGAAAACTCCAAATGCTTCCTCTCCTTACTGCCAACGACCAGAGGAAGTCGCAGAGAAGTCCACCAGCCCATCCTCCGCACCGGCGCTGTCCTGGTGCTAGCTCCGCGGTCCCTCCGCTGCCCGCCCCACCTACAAAGCTGCGCGCTGCGCCCTCCGCCCTCAGGCGACAGGCGACAGCCAAACCTCCCGGAGACGCGCACGCGAGATAACGGACCCCCTAGCGTGCTGCTTCCACCCAGTCGGCTTTAAATAGGCTGGCACCTTTGGGGCATCTTAAAATGGCGCCCGCCACCACTATCTCCGGGGAAACAAACGATCCCGAGCCCTAACATGACAAGACTGTGCGGAAAACCGGGCAAGGAAAGGAGGCTCCTACCCAAGGGGACGGCGACGGTTTCAAGCTCCTACGAGCTCGCCGACGGGGGCCTTCCAGCAGCGTCGCGCCAGTGACAGCTGCCGATTCTCGAAACGGCACAGAAATGACGCTAGGACTGCTGCGCAACGAGGGCGAACAAAGGAGACAGCAATCTTTATACTACCCGGGAACGAGGCTGAAGAACCCGGATGGAAATTAAGCTTAGAATTTGAAGCACGGAGGGCGGGAGGGGGTGGTTCCCAGACACTTCATTGGCCGTTTCCTGTGTCACTCACTGTTTGTTCCTCCTCTTTCCCGTGTCTCTTAAAGTTCTTGCTGGTGTGCAGTTTTAACCGTTTGCCCTGCCCCCACCCATTCTTCTCCAAGGCGCCTTTTAGCTTTCTGCTAAAACGGTGCGCCAGATTTATTGAATAAAAAAGTAAACGTATTGAGCGACTTTGTATGCCAAGCATGGCGCAAAACTTTTACTTTTGCATAACATCTTAATTCCAAAAGTAATGTGAAAATGGTAGATAGTACAGTGCCAATGTAGTAGAAATAGCAAACAAAGAAGCTTAGTTGCCACCCTATAACTGTCCAAATTTTCTTGAGCAATTAACGAATAAATGGGAAGAATCTGGTAAGTAAATGTTAGGTCAAAACAACTTGAATGGCTCAGTAAAGCCATCCATACAAAACAATTACTGACTACCTATTAGATCTGTACACAACCAAGAACGAGTAAGACTAGGCTAGGGTGCCTCAGAGACTGCCAAATGAAAATGCGCAATGATAGCCGGGTGCTGTCCCACGTCTTTAACCTCAGAACTTGGATGTTGAAATAGGGCATCTATGAAGCTATGAGTTCCATAACAACCTGAATTTGTTAGATGCTGTCTCAAAAAAAAAACAAAAAACAGCAAAACAAAAACAGGAAAAGAATGCTACCAGTTATGTTCGAACTTCAAGTAAGCATTCATAATTTGTTTTGTGTTTTGAGACAGAGTCTCAATCAGGCTGAGGCTGGTCTTGGAACTCACAACAGTCTTCCTGTCTCAAATTCCCAAGTACTGGGGTAACAGGCATAAACTACCATAGCAGGTTCTGATTCTAAATTTTTATATGCCTTGTGGAGGGAAAAATACATTTTTAAACCCCTTATGAGTCAGGGAAATTCCTTTTTTTTCTCCCTCCTCCCACCCTGTCCCTGTCCCTGGCTGTCCTGGAACTTGTTCTGTAGACCCAGCTGACCTCAATCTCAAAGATTCACCTGTCTCTGCCTCTGAGTGCCAGGATTAAAAGGCCTATGCCACCACCACTCAGCTGGGGAGAGAGTTTTAATTTCCTTACAAATTAAAAAATTCACCCTGGTGTGGTGGCTCATACCTTTAACCCCAGCACTTGGGAGGTAGAGGCAAGTGGTGGATGTGTGAGTTTGAGGCCAACTTGATCCACATATCAATTTCAATGACAGCTAGGGCTTAGTGAGACCCTGTCTCAAAACAAATCAAAATAAAACAAAAACAAAAACCCAATTAACGAATAGAATGAATGATCGTATATTGTGACTAGTGCCAAGGGGAGGTAAACTGGATGGCTTTAGTGAACAACATTAGAGAAGAAATTTGATCAACACATCAGAAAAGCAGATTGTGGTAGCTCATGTCTGTCATCCCAAGGCTCAATAGGCTGAGATAAGAGCATGATCACCAGCAAAGCTACATAATGACCTCTGTCTGCCTCTGAAATCAAAACCAAAAGCCAATCAGGGAAGATAGACTGAAAAAGATAACTGAAGATCACTGATAAAGAAAAAGATGCCAGGAAGAAGTGAGGCGGGGAAGCTTGGGATGATGATGATGATTTGATACAGGTCTCTTACATAGCCCTGACTGCCCTGGAGCTTGCTCCACAGACCAGGCTGGCCTCAAACTCAGAGAGATCCTCCTGCCTCTGCCTTCCAAGTGCTGGGATTAAAGGTGTGCACCACCACCATCCAGCTAAGAGTTCAGTTATTAAATAGGGATTACTGTGGGCTGAGTAAATTGAAGCTGTCTTGAGCAACTTACATATTTGTAACTTACATTTTTGCATGAAGGGCATCTGTAAACCATTCCAGCAATATCTAGGTTACAAAGTACATGTTTTTAAGTCTATTGTCTTGACTTCTTCTCTAGTATCCAGCCAGATAAATGAATGAAACTAGGAAGGGTCAGACTTAGGGAAGTCAGACCCAAGACAAATCTCACATGTTCTCTCTCATTGGAGGTTTCTAGCTCCAAATCCTCAGATGTGAGTACACAATCTGGATTAATTGCAGAAATCAAGAAAGTAAAAATGGTATGATTTCAGAGGAGTGGGGAGGGTGACAGTAGAGAGGGGAGTAGCAGGGTATAAGTGATGTGATAGTGGAAATAGGGAGGAGGTGACCTAGTTAGGGAGGGGGAAATAACTATAGAGGAGGGAAAATTAAGGGTAAAATAACAATAAGGATGCCTGAAAAGGTCATAAGGAACCATATTACTATATACATAAAATGCCTATATTACAAATAAATTGCTATATAAATACAAATATATATTTTAAGTGAAAATTTCTTATCTGGCCATAGACCATCTAACGAAAAGCCCAACAGCATTCATGAGAAGCTCTCTTCTGAGTTGTCAGGGCTGTTCAAGAACTCCCCATATGTTATAGGTTACAGCTTGATTACCCCCGCAGACGAGGAAGGTAAGTCCCTGTGCTGAAGACGCTTTGGGCACAGAACCTGGAGAACACAAGCTGGAATTGATCCGAATCTCTCCTCCCTGAGAATCAGCTTTCTTGGTGCCAAAAGGCACCATGCAAGCATCTAAAGGAGCAACCAACAGTCCTATCCAGCTATGAAGCCTATTAATCACCACCACAACCAGCATGTGGGCCAGGTTGCCCAAGATCCTTTTGCCTGCTCCTCCAGAGTGATATTACAGGAGTGTGCCACCACATTCAGCAGCATACCTAGTACATGTTACACATTATAGAAAGAACTAATGTACAATAATAAATGAATAAAATTGTAGCACAATTAGTAAAAACCCAGGGACAGATATTGGGGTTTAACTTGAAGGTCAGGAAAGCAAAACAGCCAGCCGCTGATTCTTACCTCTACCTCAGTCTTTTTTGGTTTTTCGAGACAGGGTTTCTCTGTGGCTTTGGAGCCTGTCCTGGAACTAGCTCTATGTAGACCAGGCTGGCCTCGAACTCACAGAGATCCACCTGCCTCTGCCTCCCAAGTGCTGGGATTAAAGGCGTGTGCCACCACTGCCCAGCTCTAACTCAGTCTTAAATGGCGATCCTGCCTCTAGGAATCTCAGAATGAAGACTGTCTCCTCCTGTTTTATACTCCTCTCTAGGGCTGGGATTAAAGGCATGTGCCACCACTGCCTGGTCTGTAAAGCTGACCAGTGAGGCAGTTCTCTCTGATCTTCAGGCAAGCTTTATTTATTAAAATACAAATGAAATATCACTACATAAAATAGACTTGATTTTTTTTCCCTAATGAAGCTTATAGTCTAGTTGGGGGACGGTTATTAGAAAATAAATAGAAGATAGTGGAGATTTTCTGTGTAGAAAATGAATTGGATTAATAGAATAAAAAATGTATGGACTAGCTGATTGTGGTGTGATTGCCTTTTGAGTTGTTGACTTGAATTTCACCACACATAGACAAATGCTAAAAGAGCTCAGCATGGAGGCACAAACTTTTAATCCCAGGGAGACAGGGAGGATCTCTAGAAGCTCCAAAGCGGTCAGGACTACATAGAGAGACCCTGTCTCCAGAATCAAAAATGTTCAATTAATTTTTACTTGAGACTAGTCCAAAATTTCCAACAACTTCTGAAACCACCCTAATCATACTTCTGCCATTTTGTATGACCTATTTCTGTGAAGCAACATTCTTGGCACTGACTTTTGTAAAGTAAAAATATTGATCAACTCTGAAAACATTGGAGAGGCTCTATGTTCTCTAGTATCAAACATTCAGATGCGATTACATGAAACAGATTCTGTATAATTTATTATCACCACATGTTCCACTTATATACCTGTTTTATATACTTACATACTCTCGGCCAGAAAAAAAATAGAAGCTATTATATGGAAAGTATTTTTTTAGACAGGGTTTCTCTGTATAACAGCTCTGGCTATCCTGGAACTCACTCTGTAGACCATGCTGGTCTTGAACTCACAGAGATCTGCCTGCCTCCACCTCCTGAAGGCTGGGATTAAAGGCAGGTGCCGCCACTACCCTGCATATGGGAACTTCTTTATCTTCTGACTACAAACATGCATAGGAACACAACTCTGTATCCACCCTATTTCTGCTCCTCCTACCGTGTAGTACACAGTAGTTCTCAGAGTGTAATTAATGCTCCAGAGCAGCATCCCCAGACTCAAAGAATCACAAAACCTGGGATTAAGGGTGAGGGAAAAGGTAACAGATTTTAAAGATTTATTATCTCATGTTGTTTATGTTTGTGGTTTTGCCAGAAGAGGGCATTGGATTCCACCCCCACCCCTGGCCCAAAACTGGAGTTACTGACAGTTGTGAGCGTCTCTGAGATTGCTTGGAATCAGACTCAGGTCTTCTGCAAGAGCAGCAAGGGTTCTTAACCTCTGAGCCACCTCTCCAAACCCAGGGGAAGCATTTTGTATTTCATTTTGTATTCTGTATTTCTGGGGGTGGGGATTTATTCTTAACAGGTTTCAATTCTGTAGCCCGGGCTAGCCCCGAACTTGCTATTGTGACAGGCTCACAGACATTAACAAATAAGACACCATGTTAGAGGCACTGCACCATTCTGACCGAAGAGGTCAGCACGGAGACCTTAACACCTGCTAAAATGAGAGCAAAGACACAATCCATCAAACTCCATAGTTCTGGGAAAGTCCCTAAAGGTACTAACCTTGCTTTTTAGCTTCTGTAGTTCCGAGTTCCGATTCTAAGACTGACTGCCCATGGTAACTTAGGTATGTCAACCCCAGGATGTGGTTTTTGTGCTTAAAAGCTCACCCTGAGAAAGGTTCGCGACTGCACGTGGGTTTCAAACACCCAAGGTAGCAGCCAGCCAGATAATAAAAACTTTCTATTGGCTCGAATTGGTGTCCCAGTGGCCTTCTCTGGTGTACACCTCATAACACTACATACAGCAAACTGGACTTGAATTCCCCCTGAGCATTGGGAATAACGATTTGCACTATCATGCCAGGCCTAAAAAAAAAAAAAGTCATTTGTTTGTTTGCTTTGTATTTTTGAGATTAACTCTTCACATAACTCTGACTTGCCTCACACAGTGTATCCCCTGAAGACCTTGCACTTCTGAATCTCCTTTCTCTACTTCCCAAGGATTTTTTTGAAGACAGAGTTTGAGAATAAAGTTGAGGGTGGCGGCAGATCTGCAGGTTTCCTGAGTCAGCCTCCCAAGTACTGGGGTTCTCAGCCTGTGCTATGACACTCTGTTTCTGGAGGAGACAGGCAAGCCAGAGAATCACCAGAAGGGAAACCCAAAGCTTCTCCAGTTTAGCTTCTTTCTGTGCTTTGGCTCATGTCTGCTCTCTTCTTCTTAGGAATATGTGTCACTAAATATTCTTTTTTTTTCCTTCTGGAATGCTAGGTCGGAAACTGCTCCTGCACATTCATACATGCTCAGGACTTCTTCATTCATGTCCCTCCCTCTCTCGATCATCCATCTTCTAGATAGGACATGGCAATTTACTTCTCTGCAGCCAAACATTTAAAGAGGTATTCAGGAATAGCATCTGCTCCAGCAATCCACCTTTGGTGATTAATCCTAAAGCATTAAAATTGAGATCAAATAACAGGAGCTGAGGGGATAGCTCAGTTGAAACCCCCAACAACCACATTAAAAAAAAAAGCAAAAAACAGGAATGAGGGCCAAGCATGGTGGTGC
>PVIU01024937.1:0-24280 GCA_004026605.1 Ondatra zibethicus
AGTTTTCCACTAGATAATAAACCTTTATTATACTCTATTTGGGACTAGTGAGGAACTCTTGTACACCAACAGTGCTTCCATATACTTGGTAACTGTGGTGTTTGATCATTTCATACTCCTTTGACAGGTTCTATGTTGTAGGTGAGGTAGCTGCTGTTGTCTAAAAATAGAAGATTTATTAATTTTATGTGTATGGGTGCTTTGCCTTCATGTATGTATATGATGTAAGTATGTGCACCATATGCATGCAAAGTACTTGAGGAGGCCAGAAGAAAGTGTTGGATTCACTGAAACTGTTGCCTTATGATACTGACTTGGTGTAGTTATGTACTATATCATTGCTTCTTGAAAAAATCAGATTTGACTTTTTACTTTGACTTATGGCATAATTTCCATAAGGGTGATATGTCACAAGAGCTAAATCTACCTAAGTATCCAAGCCTACCTTTCAAATGTCAAGAGGCAAAAAAGTGGTGCAAATATGTTAAGCTTAACAGTGGTAGGACCTTAAAATATGAGATGGAATTCAAAAAAATATATAAATCTTCCAAAAATATACTTCTCTATTTCCTTTGTCCCTCTTTTAATGCATACCATTCATCCATTTTCCTCTTCCTTTATTCACCCTTTTCTATTTTTCCTCCCTAGATTTTAACTTAATAGAAGTACCAATAACATATGCATACATACCTATCATATATATATATATACATATATATGTACTTATATGTACGTATCTGGCTCTCTTGCAATTCTTCCTCATATTATTGTTTAAGAACAACTACTTTGGGATAAAATTGCTACATTATCATTTGTTTTGTATATTTTTCTGAAGAACCATGATGTGGGATTCCCCTCTGTATGCTGTGACAACCATTGGTTAATAAAGGAACTGGCTTAGCCAATAGCAAGGAAGAATTTTGTTAGGTGTGTAAAGCTAAGCTGAAGGCTGGGAGAAAGGGGGTGGGTTAAGGAGAAGCTATGGAGCCACCACAGGAGACAGACATACTGAAACTTTGCTGGTAGGCCACGACCTCATGGTGATGCACAGATTAATGTAGATGGGTTAAATTAAGATGTAAGAGTTAGCCAATAAAAAGCTAGAGCTAATGGGCCAAGCTACGATATAAATAATACAGTTTCTGTATGATTATTTTGGGGTTAAGCAGCCAGAAATTAACTAGCAGCCTCCTTCAACAAATTGGCGCCAATGTGGTTAACTAAAATCCACTTGAAAACCTGAGAGAGTTTGGAAAGGAATTTTAGATACAAAAATGTTGATGGGGTTTCTGTCCTGCCTAGTTTCTGTCCTCCCACCAGGTCCCACAGCCATTTAGCCCCAAAGAAATCACACAGAGGTCTATGTTAATGATAAACTGATTGGCCCTATAACTCAAGCTTCTTATTAACTCTTGTAACTTATGTTAACCTATTATTTTTATCTAAGTTAGCCACATGGCTTGGTACCTTTTTCAGTGGGGTAGGTCACATCTTCCTTCTTCAGTGTCTGGTCAGGACTGGGGAAGAATGGGGTTCCTCCTTCCCAGAATAATCCTGTTCTCATTGACCCACCTCTACCTCTACTTCCTATCTGGTTGTCCCACCTATACTTCCTGCCTGGCTACTGGCCAATCAGCATTTATTTAAATCATAATTGAGAGAATATAGACAATTGTCCTGCACCACTTCCCCCTCTTAAAAAAAAAAAAAAACAAGACCATCCATAGTCCAATTTTTGGGAATGTGGCTGGCCATAGTTTTCCAGGATACTTCCTGCTGGCTGGGGGGCTTGATAATCTTATGGGGACCTACAGGAAATTTAGAATTATGACCAAGTCCTCACTGGAGTATCCTGCAAGTCTTGATCATCTCAGGCAGCGTTCTTGAATCTGTTCTGGATGTAGAACTCAGAGATCCAGGCTATCTGTTCCTGCTGGAGATTTCTCAGGTGGTCTTCCTTGATCAAACCTAATTTTTCTTAACTCAGAATGAATCTGCAGCCTCTCATTTCTTGTAGAAACAAAAGCAAAATCTCTTCTCCAAAGTAACATTCACTTTGACTTCAATTTTGAAGTCAAAATATTTTCAAAATACCTTTCTTGGATTAATTTAGCAGCATTTATAAACAAATATCTTTTAGCAGTTGTTGCTCCATCCTCAGCACTCGAACAATTCAAAGAGAGCATATTAACAAGTACCAAGATTCTCTGTGTATTTTTCATCTTTATGTGGCTTTATTTTAACCTCTTTTTTATTTTTACTTTTACTTTTTGAGACAGGTTCTCTGTATATCTTTGGCTGTCCTGGAACTCTCTCTGTACACCAGGCTATATTTGAACTCACAAAGATCCACCTGCCTCTACCTCCCAAGTGATGGGATTAAAGGTGTCTGCTACAACACCTTGAACTCACAGAGATTTGTCTGCCTCTGCTTCTGCCTCCCAGGCATTGGGATTAAAGACGTGTGCCACCACACAAAACTATAGAGGTTAACACAGCTTCTTGTTGTTTGCTGGCAGTGTGTTGCAGCTCCTTTATGAAAGGTTTTCCTGACTCAGTGGCAGCAGAAAAAAAGCGGGCCACGCTGCCTGCATGATCTCTGGCTCTTTCAGGAGACCAAGCATTTGAATGGGATTTGTGAGCAATGTGCTGTGGCTTGTTTGGTGGCAACATGGACTGGCTGTGTGCCTAGAGATGGGGCACTGTGTAAGGTTCTCAGAGGTAGTGAGCAGCTCCACCATGCTGGACTGGTCGGGGAAAGCAGGCAGTGCCATGTTTTCCCTAGCAATGGTACAGAATAAGTTCATAAGAAGAGCTTTGCATTTTAAGTGCTTCTGGTCAGAAAATAATTACAGATATGCAATAAAGACAAATCTAGACAAAAAAAGACCTCTAAATGGGTCACAGTGTGTTTTAAAATTGTACATAGGCTTGGGAGGGAGAAGAGTATAAAAAGTTAAGTAAATGGTTTATTAAAAAAATAAAATAAACCAGGTAGTGGTGGTGCATGCCTTAATCCCAGTACTCGTGAGGCAGAGGCAGGCAGATGTTTGTGAATTCAAGGCCAACCTGGTCTACAAAAGCTAGTTCCAGAACAGGCTCCACAGCTACAGAGAAATCCTGTCTCAAAAAAACAAAATAAATAATTATATAACAAAGTCTTTAAAGAGAAAGAGTACAAACAATCATAGATTAAAGGAGTAAAGATAAAATTAAATAAACTATGTAGAGATGAAAGATTCACAGAGAGTCTGTATTATGAATATTATTGTGTTTACTTTGAATTTTTTGACTGTGAAGGAGCAAAGTACAAAGAGACATTTCATTGGGCTGCTAAGCCAAACCAGTATGTATATTATAAAGGTATCTTGACTTCATAATTTGTGTCTAAGGGTATATTGCTTTGGAAAAGAGGTTCTTCTTTTGTTTCCACAGAGGATGATAACCTATGGATTCATTCCAGAATAATGTGGCTTGATGGACCAAGATCCCCTGAAAGGTCATCTTGAACACTCCTCAGAAAGAAAATACTTCACCCAACAAAAAGCAAGAAGCAGTTTGGAGAGAGATATGTCTATATTCCCAAATATTATCTATAAATGTTTCATGACAATGAGACACATCTGCTCCTGGGAACACCAATCTACTTCAAATGGAAGATGGGCATCAAAGAGACCCCTTACAGAGTTGATTAGCAATTTGGGCAAGAAACTGCTCTTGCCTGGACTGCTTGATGAACTGGATATGCAGGACCCACAGAGAAATGACTGCTGAACTTGCCTAAAGGTAAGACAATCCTTTGGGATTCCAGTTTCATGAAAGAATCTGCTAAACATTCTTCAGGACACAGAAAAAAATGACTGACAAACCTCCAATATAAGTGGAACTGTCTATGGAATTTCCTGCTTCATGGAAAATTCTGCTGAATACTATGGGCCTGTAGGCTGAGGATGGATATCCCAATGGTACAGAAGAACTTTGGGTGACTGTCCAGGCAGCAAGATGTCTATATTAGTTCTAGAGATTTGGAAATTGCTTACAATGCACTTTCAGTTTACTTAGGTAATAATATGTCCTTCTGGAATCTTTGCTGGAGTTGAAGAATAGATAGTAGTAATACAGTTTTCCTTAGTTATGTAAAATATAAAGTAGATATAAATATTATAACTATAATTATTAGTTGATACATATCTTATTATATGTAATTTTACTATGTTAAAGTTAAAACCTTTCTTTTTATTTAAACAGAAAAGGGGAGATGATGTGAAATTCTTCTCTGTATGCTGTGAAACCCATTGGTTAGTAAAGGAACTGGCTTGGCCTATAGCAAGGTAGAACTTAGTTAGGTGTGGAAAGCTAGGCTGAATGCTGTGAGAAAGAAGGCCAGAGTAACAAGAAGTCAGTGAGCTATCAATAGAGACAGATGTGCTGAAACTTTGCTGGTATTCCACAACATCATGGTAATGCACAGATTAATGGAGATGCTTTAAATTAAAATGTAAGAGTTAGCGAATAAGAAGCTAAAGCTAATGGGCCAAGCAGTGATTTAAATAATACTGTTTCTGTGTGATTATTCTGGGCTAAGTGGCCGGGAACTAACTACTGGTGTCCTCCAAGAGAAACATTCCAGTTCTTTGAAATTTATTAAACTGTTTAAATATGTTTGGAAAATATAATTGTGAATTGTAGCTATACATTTAAAAGTGTATCTGATTTCTCTAAGCAAAATATGTAGGCTAGATCTACTTGATTTCTAATTCTTAGTTGAAAATTTTATTCATTGAGGTTTTATAAGAGCTAATGAATTACACAACAACAACAATGGAAACAAATTTTAAATATAATAAAATTAACCAATTTAATTGTGTGATGAGTTTGAGCAATTATATACAGTCCTTTACTTATAGTGGGTTGCATGTGGATAAATGCATTGTAAGTTGAAACTATCAGGAGGTGAAAACACATTAATTACACCTAGCCAGACAAATATCTTAGCTGAGTCATCAGAACTCTACAATGTCATTGGTTTTCCCCATAGCTGGGGTTCATTGAGAGTTGCAACTGCCTTCTGTGGTGCAGCCTTGAGAACTACACTGCATGTTACATGCCCAGGAAAAGATCAACATACTAAGTATAATCTGAATTAATAAAAATTGCTCTTGTATCCCAAAAAAGTGAAAAAATGTAAAAAAAACTCCAATAAATATAATTTTATATAAGCGTATTTTTTGATTTATTAATTTTATATGTATGAGTGTTTTGCCTTCATGTATGTATGTGATGTATGTATGTGTACCATGTGCATGCCAGGTACTTGAAGAGGCCAGAGGAAGGTGTTGGATCCACTGAAAGAGGAGTTACAAACTTGTGAGCCACCATGTCAGTGATGGGAACCAAACACGGTCCTTTGCAAGAGCCACAAATGATCTTAACCACTGAGCCACTTCTTCAGACACCAAATATAATTTTCATCCAGGTTTAGTATTGAAATTGCTCAGAAACTAATATGAATATTTGAATTCTTACAAAATCAGAAAACTGCTTTCAAATATACAGAAATGTAATGTTAAAATCTTTAAAAATGATAAATACTGAAACAGTCTATATATAATGTTTGACAGTATCCATTATTGACTGCTTCATACATTTATATAACTGAATTTTCATTTATTTTCTTTCTTTCATTCCCTAGTCTCATCTTATTCCCTCTTTCCCTCACATCCTTCTTCTTTCATGCCTTCTTTTGTGTGTGACCCACTGAGTTTTGTTAGAGTTGCTTTGTCAATCATGGTTGATAGGTTATTTACTGGAGGATGGTCAACTTGTCCATAGCTACTACATTGAAGAAAATGATATTCTGTCCTTCTGACAACTAGTATTCATTTCATATTTAGAAAATTATGATTGCCTCGGGTGATTTATTTAAAACAGCAACTGAAGATTAGTGTTGCTGTTACATAGTAAGCTATTTCAAAATATAAACAGCATGCTAGATATTTACTCAAATCTTCATAATAGATCCATAGACGATATTATCAACAGAGAGAAACTAAAGTTTGTGAAACAGCAATCACTGTTCTAAATTTCACAGTAGCTCAGCTGGAACTTGACTTCAGTGCTGTCTCTAAAAACGTTTTCTTTTATCATATGAAACTTTACTTTAGTTATTTTAAATAACACATTATGATTAGTTTACAAAAGTTGCACCTGTTTGTGAAAAGAACTTCATGGATGCAAATAGATAATTCTTTTATTTTATTTCATATAGTGTTTTTTTTTTCACTCAACAAATACACACTGAAAAAACAACCCTATCTAACATTTAGTTGTCTGTCCATTAATGTGGCTGATCAAAGTTATTTATAAAGGAGAACTGATGACGATGCAGGCCAAGATGTGACAGGGCACCATAAAGAGGGAACTACTAGATGACCATCAAGAATGTCTCTAGGGGTTAGGGGTGGAAGGCAATGATAAACATCCTAATTTGTAATTATTGCCTGTGCCCATGGTGACAGTGTTCACATTATGGACTATCACAGTCAACAGAATGATATTATTTAACAGAGCTGAAAACCAATAGAAGCAATACACTAGTTGGGTTGGTGACACACCAGATGAAAACTGAATATATAAATATATATTAAATATAACCTAAACAAATAAATAACCTCAGGGTTAATCATCACACAATGATGAACTTTGATTTATATGAATCTTGATCATTCTTTAGCATTATACTTCATAAACCATAGTATTAAATGCACCATTTTCTCAAACAAAATTGAAACAATCATATTCACTTAGAAATTCCATTTGAGATAGTTTTCATAGTTGACTTACAAAACAATCAATACCTTGTTGGCCTAAAATGTCAGCATCACCACAAGGAATCCTGGGTATGAGTTAGTTTTCCTTTCCTTTTACTTTTTACAAGGACTGGGCTTTGACAGCAGGAGAAAGGACAGGAGATGGCAAGTGAGACTTCAAGGAGCCATTAGTTTAATCCACCCAAAGAAGTATTAATTCAGACAGAGTGTGATTAATTGAGTTTAACTTAACTGGTTCTTCCAGATTAGAAAGATGTTAAAAGCAGGATGTGGAGAGTGATGTTTGAGTCTAAACATATAATGTACAAAACTGTGCAAAATTGTAGCATGTGCTCACAAATCTGAAACATTGGACAACCTTACTCTCATGGTACAACAAGGAAAAAAGAGGTCAGTATCCTTTGCATTAGTTAACAAAAAGAAAAGCTGAGTGGTGAAGTAAAGTTGGTAAGAGGGAATCTTACACATAGGAGTCTAATCCTTTGGGAATAGCTCAACATCTCTGCAAGCTTCGAGCATTTGTGTTCTTTCATTTGAACCTACCTCAAAAGCTGATGGTCTGGATTCCCACTCTCTATGGACCTACAGGGAACTCAACTGTAACCCAATTAGACAAAAATAGCCACCCCTCTGTTTGAACAGGACCCTTGTGATTGAGGAACAAAGTACACCTCAGTCACATTAAAAGCCTTCAGGGAGTCAGCACAGGGCCCAGCTTTCCACTGCCTGCTCTGTAACTTCAGCTGTGGAATAATGAAAACGAAGTTGGTGTCTGGCAAAACTGGTTATAAACAGAGAAGCCTCTCTGTCTTTGTCCTGCCATAATATCATTGTTGTTTCTATGACAAATCATCAGGTAAAAAGTAATAATCCAAAGGCATTCTGTGGAAACAGGGGCAGGAAGAGTGAGGAAGAAAATGGCAGTGGCCTCACTCTGACAAATCTGTTAAACAAACTTCTGCCTCCTTTTCATTGTCTATCCGCGGGGAGAAGTTTGTCTTTATACCACTATAGGACAATAGCCTGTGCTAATAGGCTGACTGCTTGTGCAAAAGCTCGTCTTCTTTTTAAAAGAGATGAAAGGGGAGACCTTGAGTTTGTTGCAAAGCACTTAAACTAGAATGTGGCAAAATTCTCCTTGGACTTAATTAAAAGAAGAATCTTTGTTTCATCAAGCCATACGGGGCTAGAAGAGTAAGATAATTTGGTGCAATAGAGGATGGATTAAAATTGTGTATAATAAAAATCTAGTTTGCATAGTATTAAGACTATTTCACTTCTTAGATTTTGGAAATGTGTCCAAATTCAGCACAATGATGTGATGTATACATGTGAGTTCACTAGATCCAGTGAATGACAAAGACTGGCTTACTTTCAAACAGTCAAAAACTACAAAATCCCACTCTAATTAAACAATACTCTCTCTCTTTCTCTCTCTGAGTATATGTGTTCATATGTGTATGGAAAAAAGTGGTTGACATCAGGTGTAGGTGTTTTTCATTGTTCACACTTCACATTAATTTTTTAAGACAGGATTTCTCATTTAAGTTGAAACATATGGATATAGCTGGATGAGAATGAGAATATACTCAGGGGTCTGTCTATCTCCATCACTTCCCTGCCGGCATTGGGGTTATAGGCATAAGTGACTATGACCAGCATTTTACATAGATTCTGGGAATCTAACCAAGCCCTTATGCTTATACAGCATTAACCAAATATGCCATTTCCCACAGTCCCAGAAAGGTATTCTTAAGATAACATCTAGTTTGGATATTCACATACAACTGCCAATACAGTTGTTGAATTTTCAGAGCTTAAAACTTCTTATCCTCAAGGAATAATACGATTTTCCATAGAACAAATCTTTTTTTTCATATTCTTTTATTTTTCATTCAAAAATTTACACTTCCTCCCCTTCTCACAGTCCCCTCCTGCTCCCCCACTTCCCCTTCTCCCTCCCCCTGCTTCCTTAAGAGGAGGCAGGGTACCCTGCCCTGTGGGAAGCCCAAGGCCCTCCCCCCTCCATCCCGGTTTAGGAAGGTGTGCATCCATATAGACTAGGTTCCCAAAAAGCCAATACATGCAGAAGAGATAGGTCCCAGTGCCATTATCATTGGTTTCTCAGTCAGCTCCCATTGGCAACCACATTCAGAGATTCCGGTTTGGTCATGTGTTCATTCAGTCCTCATCCAGCTGGATTTGGTGGGTTAAAATAAGATAAAACATAACTTAATACATTGGAACTAAAGAAAACAAACAGAAAGAAAGGAACCCAAGAGCAGACACAAGAAAAAGAGACCTGTTCATTTATACACTCAGGAATCCAATAAAAACACTAAACTGGAAGCCATAATATACAAACAAAGCACCCGATAACACTGCATTTATAGTCAGGAAGCAAGAGGAAGTGGGACCAGACTGTAAAATTTCAAGCCACTCCCACCCTACCCCATTATTCTCCTCCAATAGTGAAGTTCTTCAACTTTTCCTAACAACTCCAAAAGCTGGGCATCAAGTCTGCAAATGCATGAGCCTAGAGAGGAAATTTTATATCCAAGCCACAAAGGGATATTTAGAATAAGAATACAATGATGTTTCAAGCCCTTGGGGATGAACTAGGATATGTAGAAACTAGCTTACTATGAAGAATAATATTTGTGCATTCATTTTCTCTTTGCTTTTCTGTTTTTTCTGCAAATGTAGTTTATGTCTTTTTCTTACTATACTGCTAGGTAGCTTTTTCTACCACAGTTCATGGATGGTTATAGGTCAGTTCCACAAAATAAGAAAAAAGAGCAAACCTTATAACATTATCTGCTGAACTGGTAGGCACTGTACAGCTGACCCTTCTGCAATCTTTGGAATAGTCAACAGTTTGCAGTAGCTATGTAACTTGGGTGGCGCTGAGGGCAGTTCCATATGTAAGAACACTGATGGATTTAATACAGTTACAACAAAGAATGGTCTGAAAAATATTAGGTCAGTAGAAGTGGTAAGCTGGGAGCTTTTTTAAAAATGAACTAAACTTAATAACAAAACAAAAACATCATAGCCGGTCCAGTAATCAAAAGGTCTACTGACATAAATTTCCAATGCTAATACTGAGCATACATCACACCAAATTTTCTTTTACTCTCTTGCCATGTTTCATATATTTCCATATACCTTTTGACAGTTTGGCAATAATTCGAGCAAACCATGCTTGGTATCCACAATAGCACTTGTTAGCATGTGCTATTGTTAGGAAAGTTTCTCACTAACCTGGGATATGTGTGTGTGTGTGTGTGTGTGTGTGTGTGTGTGTGTGTGTGTGTGTGCGCGCGCGCATGCATGCTATGTGTATGTGTATACACATGCACACACACACATATGTTTACACGCATGTGTGTCCATATGTGTTTGTTTTTGGTCATCGACCCAAGAACCTTGTACATGCTCAGAACTCATTCTACTATTGATATATACCAGTACTCCACCAATTTTGCAGAGGTAGAAGTTAGTCTCAGTGATTCTACTAATTGGTGTTGCACACAGGGATAATTAGGTCCATTTGATCAAAGAAAATGAAAGGAGAATAAGCTTTCCCACGGTTTCTAATATGCAGCTAAGGAAAGCCAACATGCTGCTGATTTAGAAAAGAAGCAATAGTATCATGCCCAACTAGAATTCTCTTGGAGCAAGTGGTTTGGGTACTATAAAGAAACAAATAATCCTTATTTTATTGATAAATATACAGGAGGTTTGTGTGTCATTATTTCAACAGATTCTGGTTATGGTAATGTTTTCAAATAAATGGAGCATGACAAGGTTTAACAAGTTTGTATATGTTCTTTCTGACAGTTCACTTTAGTACCAAAAACTGTTATTTTTATTAGTTCGCTTCTAAAACCCAAGATATTTTGATAACATTTTGCATTTTCGAGTATTTAAATTTATAAAAACAATGGGTAAAATGCACTAAGATCTTTAGCTTTGTACTGCAAGGATTGAGACTAAGAAACAGGTTTGATACAGTAATCATAAAATATTTTTATCATTGCAATTCTCCATAAAAATAAGCAATGTTTTTCCTTACTATATGCTAGACACTGAGCTATTTACTACATAGCAACATTAAATTTATCTAAACAAGTGAGATCTGTGGAATGGATGAAACTCAACCATTAAAAATGAACTCTACATTCAGAGAGATTAGTTTGGTCCTAAGCTTGTTCCCTCCCAGTCCAGCTAGAGTTGGTGAGCTCCTATTAGCTCAGGTAAGCTGTTTTAGCAGGTAAACCCATCATGGTCTTGTCCTTTTTGCTCATATTCCCATTCCTTCCACTCTTCAACTGGACTTTGGGAGCTCAGTCCATTGCAGCGATGTGGGTCTCTGCCTCTGTTTCCATCAGTTGCTGGATGAAAGTTCGATGGTGATATTTAAGATATTCATCAGTCTGACTACAGGGCAAGTCAAGATCAGCTCCCCTCTCCTCTATTGCTTAGGGTCTTATCAGGGGTTATCCTTGTGGATTCCTGGGAATTACTCTAGAGCCAGGTTTCTGATAACCCTAAAATGGCTCCCTCAATCAAAATATCTCTTTCCTTGCTCTCATCTCTGTCCTTCCTCCATCTCTACTATCCCATTCCCTCAAGTTTTCCTTAAACCTCCCCTTCTCCCCTTCTCTTTCTCTTCTCCACTCCCTTCTCCCCCCACACCCATGCTCCCAATTTTATCAGGTTATCTTGTCTGTTTCCAGTTTCCAGGTGGATCTATATATGTTTTTCTTTGGGTTCACCTCATTTCTTAGCTTCTCTAGGATCATGAACTATAGGCTCTATGTCCTTTGTTTATAGCTAGTATGCACTTATGAGTGAATACATACCATATTCATCTTTTTGGGTCTGGGTTACCTCACTCAGGACAGTGTTTTTAATTCCATCCATTTGCATACAAAATTGAAGATGTCATCGTTTTTTATCGCTGATTAGTACTCTAATGTGCAAATGTGCCACATTTTCTTTACCCATTCTTCGGCGGAGGGGCATTTAGGTTGTTTCCAGGTTCTGACTATTACAAATAATGCTGCTATAAACATAGTTGAACAAATGCTTTTGTAGCATGATTGAGTACCTTTTGGGTATATGCACAAGAGTGGTATTGCTGGATCCTGAGGTAGGTTGACTCCCAATTTCCTGAGAAACTGCCACACTGATTTCCAAAGTGGTTGCACAAGTTTGCATTCCCACCAGCAATGGATGAGTATTCCCCTTACTCCACATCCTCTCCAGCATAGGCTATCATTGGTGTTTTTTATCTTAGCCATTCTGACAGGTATAAGATGGTATCTTAGAGATGTTTAATTTGCATTTCCCTGATGGCTAAGGATGTTGAATATTTCCTTAAGTATCTTTTGGCCATTTGAGATTAATCTGTTTAACTCTGTTGTTCAGTACCCCGTTTTTTAATTGGGTTATTAAGAATTTTACTTGAATTGCTGGGGCAGACTGAGGGGCCACTGGCAGTGGCACCAGGATTTATCCATACTGCCTATACTAGCTTTTGGGGATCATATATTCTTTGGATGGATACCTTGCTCAGCCTAGATATAGTTGGAAGGGCCTTGGACCTTCCACAAAGCAATGTGCCTTACCCGCTCTGAGGATTGGATGGGAGTGGGGTGGGAGGGTGTGTGGAGGGAATGGGAGGAGGGGAGAGAGTGGTAACCTGGATTGGTATTTTTAAAACATCTAATAAATTTTAAAAATGAACTCTAATATTCTTGCTTTCAGGATTACATTTGACATTATTTGAGCTCCAAAGCTTTAAACTTTGCCTTGTACATATTCAAAGGCTGTGCCAACAAGTTATTCCACAAGACAGACAGACAAATTTTAGACAAACATTTTTCATTCTCTTTCCTCTTTCCTTCCAGCAATGGAAAATCTGTATACAACAGTTTTGTTGCTTGCCCATGTGACATGAAAGTTTACTTGTTTTTAATAGGAATGTGGTGTTGCGGGAGGGGGACACAGAATGGTTGTATATAGTCCCTCCGAAGTCCTCCATCCATAAGCTAATATGATTTTTAAATGACAGAAATAGAGAAGAGTTGTTGATGTAATAATCTTCCATTGTAGCTCCTTTGACTTGGTCTCTGATATCATCTTTTTATCTTCATTTCCAGGATGACATTTTCATAAACAAAAACATGACTGCATTTCCTTTCAGCCTTTCAGCTCTGAAATACTAGTGCTGATAGCTAAGTAAGCATTAAAAATGTAAATGGTTTCAGACATAATGTTCACAAGTGAAATGCTATTTGGAAACATATTATCTATGTGACTTAACTGAGTAATTTAACAGGTTCCATCCAAGTTTTCTGAAAATTATAATGCTCCTTATAAAGTTTAGATGTCTGAAATAATGACATAAAGAGCTTGTCACTTGTGTGCTATATATTTAATATTTTAATATCGTTTGTACTATTCTCATGACCAAGAGTTTCTGCTTAAAGCAAAATCCATACACACACCTATACTATATAGATATAGATAGAGATAGATGCACATGCAGTACATTCCAAGGTACACATATATTTTTCTATCTTTTTAAAGTAAACAAAAATCCATCCGTGAGTGTTTACAAAGGTCTATTTTGTTCAGGCTTAAGTACATAAGCTCATAAAGGTTCTAAGGATATAAACTTGAGGGAGGAAGGTAATGATTTGGATTATACTTCCAGATCACAGTCCATCATTGAGGGAAGTCATGGCAGAATAATGAAGGATATACTGGGCCCTCCTATATCAATCATTAATTCATTCACACAATCCCTCACAGACATATCCCCTGCTCCACCTAATCTTGCCGCTACTGTAAGAGGATATTTGGCCAAACACCAATGGCCTGAGGGACAACAAGCCCTTGCTGGCCTAAACCAGACTAAACCAGCTATCTGAACATGTGCTATGGTAATTTCCTCATGAGCCAACCTAGGTCTGACAAGGGGCCCCAGCAAGAACTGCCAAGCCATGAGGCAAGACAACCTAAACCAGTCTCCATTCTCCACAAAAGATGACCTGGTGCCAGTGCTGTTGATTTTCCTCCCCAAGGTGGGTGGAGGGTATATAAGGCTTTCCCCTTCCTGAATAAACAGAGCTTGCTGCGTTCAGCCTGTCTCCCAGCATCTGAATCATTGCCCCCTCACCTACTCGCCCCTCCCCCAAGAGGCAGCTTCGTGGGACAAAACAACACACTTCCATCTGATAGACTCTAGTCTGTGTCAGGTTGACCAAAATGGCTAGCTAGGAAAGACTATAAAGCCTTCATGTGGGTGACAGTGATCACCAGAAGACAAAAGACCAATGTATTTAAAGTGCTAAAGTACAAAATACTTGTCAGTCTAGAATGCTTTTACTAATGGAGAGATGAGAAAAGGAGATGTTATTAAACAAGCAGGTGCTAGAAGGGGTTACTATGCAGTAGCCTTTAGTGATTATTACAGGATTTACTTCTGCTATTAAAATGTGCTGTATGCCCGGTGTTGGTGGCACTTTCCTTTAATCCCAGCACTCGGGAGATGGAGGCAGGCGGATCTCTGTGAGTTCAAGGCCAGCCTGGTCTACAGTGTAGTCTATAGCCAGGAGAGATTCCAAAGCTACACAGAGAAACCCTGTTTCAACCCCCCATAATAAAATAAAATAAAATTTTATATATAGAAAGTCACAAGGAATGCTAATAAACTCAAAAAGAAGAATTATATATATACATATATATGTATATATATACAGAGAGAGAAAGAAAGAAAGAAACACAGTTCCCAACCACCACAAATTATGTACTTTATTTTTTCTTATTTTTTATTTAATTATTGTTATTATCACGTCCAGAGTTAGATGGGTAACATCATGATATCTTCATAATCACAGTATTTCCCCTGCCCGATAAGCATATAATTAAATGCTAAAAGCAATTACTGATTCCTAAAATTGCATATATCTAATCATACACAAAATTGAGCACGAATACAACCATGTGCACACTTTTGAATTTATTTTGTTCTTTTTTCAAACCTGACTTTTGGTTCCTCTCGTCCCCAGGCAATGGCAGCAAGCTTAAAAGCTTCTAGTACTATCTTTCCACATCTCCAATCCCTCAACATCAACTACGCCCATGCTGTTTCAGGGACTTGCACACTCTTAAGAAGCATTTTACTGGTTCCCATCTGTCATTTTCTAATTCTACCTCTAAGGTTGAATTTTCCCATTTTAGAGATTATATCGCTCAGTTTTCATTGCTGAAAAAAAAAAGACATTTCAGAAAGAAAACATTCATTTGGCTCCTTCTATCAGAAGTTTTAGACTCCATTGCTTTGTGGTCTGAGATGGGACAAAGAACCATGGCTGTGACAGCCAACAGTGAAAGGAGAAGGGAAAAGAGACCAAGAAAAGAAACACCTGCCACGAATTACTTTCTCCACAGTGAACCCACTACCTATGGACACTTCAACCTTGGAATTTGCCAATAAAATAATCTATGAAGGAGGTTAGCGTGCTCATTATCTGATTAACCTTTAAAAAAAAAAAGCTGCCATCAGCTCTGCACCAGGCCTTAAATGTACTAGCCTTTGGGAACATACAGCCAAACTGTTAAAGCGAGATTGACATTTTGGGGTGGAGAACTATTCTTTAGGGCACAATAGAATTAGGTTATGAGTGGGGAATGCTTTGAAATATCTCTACCTTGTACTCACCAAATGTCCTTTGCCCATTCATCCCATTTTTTCTACATTATGAAAACCTAAAATGTCTCCATTCATTGCCAAACAGCCTCGAAGTTATTCACACTACCAGAAAACAACTGCTTTGAGCATACTACCTGTATAATGCTCCAATACAGGTCTCCCAACACAAAATATCCATATTGTTTTATGATTTTTAATCCATAAATGATGTGGCAATAAACATTTATACTCAGCCATTTATACACAAAATGTGCTCCCAGAAGTAGAATGACTTTGTCAGAGGACGTCTGTTCTTTTAGTTTTAAAAGCATATTGCCTGGATTCTTTTTAACAAGAAGCATAATGTTATATATTGAGTTCAACAATAAAATTTATCCAGTGTAAAAAAATGAAACAGATGAAAAAGTTGACACATTTGAAAATAAGGTGATTTTAAAACTCTAAATATTAATAAAAATTTAAAACTATGCAACATTGAACGAGAAGATTAAATTTAAGACATATATTCCCAACTACAACAACTGTACTTCAAATTAGAGGATGCTGATTTTTTTCCCTTAGGAGAATAAATCACTTGATATTTTCTATGGAAAGCATTAACATTCTTAAAAAAAGAGACACATATTCTGAGAAGCACAGTGTCATCAGGGAAGAATAAGAAAGAAATTCCTATAACGACTCAGAGGTTTACAGCTGGTACAATATTAAAAATGTCTGAGAGATATTCATTAAACGTGCAACATTTTTATAATATTTTGGAAAAATGGAAAAGCTGAATTCTATTATTAGGATTAATTGCATGTGTTATTTAAGAAAAAGCACACAAAGTGGCCTATTGCCAGCAAACCAATGAAGAGAAGAAATGTGAAAAATAGAGAAACTATATGAAATAAACAAAAGATAGGAATCCAAAGAAAAAATCAAGAAAGCATTAAGAGAAAAATAAATCTACATCTATAAGAATGGAATAAATCTATTTTTTACTCACAGTTTAAAAGATATGATATCTAATATAATAATATTTTTAATGCAGTAAAATGTTTTAAAACTAAATGGAAATCCAGTTGTGTGAATTTTAACCATGACCTGCTGGGTGCTTCAAAAACTATACAAAATGAAAAGGAAAATAAAAACAAGGTAGAAAAGACAGAGAACATTATTATATAATGGAGGAAAAAGATGTTGAGTACACAACACTGACACCTTAACAAGTTTTTAAACATGATTAAATAGTCTTATAAAAGTAATACAACTTAAAGTCAGGTACTGATAAATTCAAAAGACAATTCTTTGCACCTGTATCAGAAACTAATAGCGAAGCAAGCAAAGACTGGATACTATCATGTGGTCTATGGACATCTAAATAATATCAAATAGTGAATTAATTCATTTAAATGATGGTTTTCATAAACATATGCACTGTCTTTTAAAATCTACTATTGTTGTAGCAAATTGATTACAACTCACTTCGTGACTCTCACTGAGCTTGAGATAATCTCAGGGTTTTGTGCATGCCCATAAATTGTTGCCCACTTGGCAACATCTCCTGCCCTTTGCCTTTCATTGTTGAGATCTCTCCCTTTTTATAATAACTTGTTAAAATCACTTGCATATGTGAATATGTTAAGAGTTTGATGTGGGATTCCCCTCTGTATGCTGTGAATACCATAAGGCAAGGTGGGAGTTCCAGCAGATAGAGGAAGAGAGAGGAGGTAGAGTCAGAAAGAAGCCATGTAGCCTCCACAGGAGACAGACACCAGAGGCCAGATAGAACCTTACCAGTAGGTCACAACCATGTAGTGATACATAGATTAATAGAAATGGGTTAATTTAAGATATAAAAGCTAGCCAAAAAGAAGTGTAAGCTAATAGGCCAAGCTTTGCTGTAATAAAATAGTTTCTGTATGATTATTTTGGGTCTGGGAAGCTGGGAAACAAACGAGCAGCCTCTGCCAATGAGAATTGACAGTTTTAATAATTGGCATGCATACAACAAATTTCTACATTTTCTTGTCTTACCTGTGTTTCATAGACATGTGCCTGTGATCTCCTAATATCCAAATGGGCTGATACTTAGAGAAAATCCTTCACACATGAGTAGAATGAACCATGTATCCTTACATTAGGGTGAGGCAAAATATTCCATTTCTTAATATATACCTTGAAAAAGAGAGCAAAAAGAAGTATTGTCAAAGAAAACATCTTGTATACATATGGAAGATCCTAAAGAATGTTTGACACCATTTTAAGAATAAAAACTTGTATGCTACAGTATTAAAATATAGTATCCTGGGGGAAAGGAATATAATATGACAGTACAAAGATATTAACAGGGCTTATAAAATATTCCAGTTGATGTATACCCATGTAATAAAAAGGGAAAAGAACAGCTGACATTAACATACATATAAGGAAGCATCATATGTAAAAGTTTAAAACAACAAACAATACCAAACATGTTATTTATAGATATGCATTAAAATATAATTGGTAGTGACTAAGAATACCATGTATTCTGCTAACACTAGTCCAAGTCTGGATATAAGCACACACTATCAAAGTTTAATTTATTTAAATCAAAAGGTTAAAACAGAAAATAAGTTTTCAAAGACCAAAATGGCAAATTTTTTTAACGCAATTCTCTATGTGGGTCTGTATGCTTAAATTTATTTATTTTAGTACTTATGAAATCATTATATGTGGCTTACATTCTTAAATCAGATAAAGGAAGAGGGAGGTGCGAAGGAGGGAAGATACGGAAAGTGAGGAAAAGGAAAGAAGAAATGTGAACCCAATGTCACTGGCTATTTCTGCATTAACCACCCATAGAAATTATTTAGTTATATTTTTTCAGAAATGTGTTTTATATCTGACTGACTTTGGGGTTGTATTTATATATATTTAGGAATATATGTATACACTTATACTTTAATGTATGCAGCAAGAATTAATAAAAAAAGAGGCCATGAATGTGAAATAGAGCAGCAAGGAGGTCGATATGAGAAGCTTGAAGGGAAGAAAGGATAGGGTAAAATGATGTTACTATTTTGTAATCTCAAAAAATAAAAGAAATCAATTTCAAACAAACTAACAAAATAAATAAATAAAAAGTTCTGGAAGACTTAGCAATGGCACATTTGACATATTCCTAGAGAACAAAAGAATCATCCAAAAACATAACTTCTTTAAGAGGAAAAGAGAAATTTGTATTTATACTTATATCAAAAAGAAGAAAGGACTCAAGACTGAAAAGTGTGGAGGAACTAGAGTAAACTAAATATGAAGGAAATAAGAGAATCATGACCAAAATAGTGAAACTGAGAGTAGAAAAACTAACAACAGCAACAAAACAATGAAACTCAACTCAGGCCATTTTTACAGCATAAAACAAAGATGTACCTTACTTAGAATGTCCTATACTTAGACTGAAATACTAAAATCAGTAATTAAAGAGAGGACACCAGTACCAAGATTACAGAAATTAAAAAGGGGAATGGAAGCATAAACAACTGTACATCAGCAAATTAAACTTATATGAAAAGAATAAACATAAAAAAGATAAAACAATTGAAACTTACCTAAAAGAAATACAAAGGCCAAATAGACATATAACTCCTGATAAAAATCAAAACCTGTGACAATTAAAGTAATTTAAATATTTAATACCAATAAAGACTCATGTCCAGATGCCTACATTGCTACAAATAACTAAAAAGCTGTCAGTATTATTTACAAACATCTAAATTAAATAAAAGCAACATTTTCAAATGTGGTCTGTGACACTGGTGTTACACTCGCCCTGAAACAAGATGTTAATATTGCATAAAATACAACCTCTACTGTCAGTACATGTTCCATTCTTAACAAAACACAAGCAAATGGAATCCAGTAACATACAAAAAGGAATAAACACCATGACTGCATGATATTTATTCCAGGAATGCAAGACTGGTGGAACATTAAAAAGATTAAGTCCTATAAGTGATAACATTAGAAAAATAACAACCAACGTTTCATATCAGTAAGAAGAGAAAAGTTCCAGGCAAAATCCAAAGGTCTTTGGCAACAAGGCTAAGCAAAGCATTACTTTTCTTTCATAACAAATGTCTTCTGTTTATCCACAAAATATTCCTCATGAAAATTCTAATAATTTTAACTAACTTTTTGATCTACAAAACCATATAGAAACTTATTTCTCTCATATAACTCATTTAATATCCATAATCCCATCAGCAGAATATTATAGCATGTATATGATTGAATAGAATTGACATTCAGTTGCTGATGGAGATGTTCCAGCTTAGACTGTGACATAAAATAGATATGGTAGTCTGACTGCAAGGCATTAATTTTTAATACTGTAGTTTTCTCTGCTAGCACCTCAAAGGTGCACAGGTTTGCCAGTGTTATATAAATACCAGATTTGGGGAAGAGCTCCAGTACAACAGAACCCATGAGAGAAAATGCAAAGAAAGTAAACTTGCTCATTTTTAATGTCTACTTTTCATTATTTAAATATTAAAACAGAAATATGAAAATAGTTACAAAAGTAAAAATAAATGAATTATCCTCCAACATACTAGCAGTTCCTACTTATTTCCACTTAAGAGCAAATCTACTCTTATGTTTTTTGAGTCATTCTATTTTATTGTTTTTGTTTTGCATTGCTTTGCTTTTCAAGAAGAAATAGTACAGAAAACCCATGTAGTTGTCAGGGTTTTCTAGAGGAAAAGAAATCATAGACAAAAGAGATTTATTAGATGGCTTACAGCATGTGGTTCAGCTATTCCAACAATGACCAAAAGGTCGAAGAATCCTGTAGTAGTACAGTCCACAAGGTTTGTCTTCAGTACATGTCAGAATCCCAAAGTATTGGGCTTTAATGCCTATGAAGGAGTAAATTTTCCAGAGAGAGCAAGAGCAAGTAGACAAAGAAAGCAAGCTTCCTTCTTCCACGTCCTTTATAGAGGCTGTAATCGTAAGATGTGGTCCATATTAAAGGTGCATCTTCCTACCTCAAAGGATCTAGATTAAAAATGTGTCTTCCCATTTCAAATAATTTAATTAAAGAAAAAAATTCCCTCACAGGTGTACCCAGATGCCTGGATTTTACTTAATTCCAGATGCATTCAAACTGATAGTCAAGAATAACCTTCACAACCCATGTGAGGAATCCTGAATTCTTACATTTTCCCCACCAAATTTCTATCTCTTTTCCTTCTAATGTGTTTCAACAGTATGCTACATAATGAAAAGCCAAATTACTTTATTCCATATAATTCACAGATGTATTAAACTGTCATATCGCATTACACAAGATTTCCCAATGACAGTATGCTTTCCTTAGATGGTTTGAAATGTGATGATTTTCTTAAGTGAATATAATAATACATACAACTACAATGTAATGAAATATAATACACAACTATACTACCCAAAGCTCATTGAACTGTGATGTGTTGTCTGTAACTAGCATTTCAAATTCTGGAGATTAGAGAAATAGCAATAACTGGAATGGAGACTTTTAAATCAACCTTCAATATCACAGCTAATAAAAACACAAACTAGATTAAGCAATGCAAAGAAAATATGTTTTTCAAGTCCACTTGATTTATGGATAAAAGTGGACAAGATTAGTTGAATTCTAAAACATCCCTATCATCAAGAAAAAAATGTTACAAAAAGTAACACTGAGGT
The DNA here is from genome assembly GCA_004026605.1 of Ondatra zibethicus. Classification (NCBI taxonomy): domain Eukaryota; kingdom Metazoa; phylum Chordata; class Mammalia; order Rodentia; family Cricetidae; genus Ondatra; species Ondatra zibethicus. The sequence goes on from PVIU01024937.1 coordinate 21,256, forward strand.
GAGTCATTGAAATAAGGATCTATAAATACAGTTTATATATTTAAACAGTATATATGGGTGATCTTTTAATCATGCTATTTAAAGTCTGTGATGAACACAATAGGATTATTTCAATAAATATCATTTTGGTTTGCAAAAATTAAGTCCAAAATCTATGTTGAAACTGGATTTTAAGTGAATACAGAGAGTATTATGTAAAGCAGTCTCTTATATTAGTGCTTGCTAGTGTTCTGTCAACTTAACAAAATCTAGAATCATCTTAGAGGAAGAAACTTTAATTCAGAAAATGTCCCCAAAAGAACAGGCTGTAGGCAAGCCTGTATGACAGATTCTTAGTTAGTGACTGATATGGGAGGGCTCAGTCCATAATAGAAGGTGCCATTAGTGTACTGGTAGCTGAAGGTACTATAAGAAAGCAGACTAATTAGACAAAATACAACATCATTTCATGATAAAGGTCTTGGAGAAATCAGAGATACAAGGAATATACCTAAACATAATAAAGGCAATATACAACAAGCCAACAGCCAACATCAAACTAAATGGAGAGAAACTCACAGTGATCCCACTGAAATCAGGAACAAGAAAAGGTTGTCCACTCTCTTCATATCAGTTCATTATAGTTCTTGAGGTTCTAGCTAGAGCAATAAGACAATAAAAGGAGATAATGGGGATACAAATCAGAAAAGAAGAAGTAAAACTCTATTTGCTGATGATATTATAGTTTACATAAGTGACCCCAAAAATTTGACAAAGGAACTTCTACAACTCATAAACACTTTCAGTAATGTAGCAGGATACAAGGTTAACTCAAAACAATTAGTATCTCTCCTTTACACAGATGATAAGTGGGCTGAGAAAGAAATCAGAGAAACATCACCCTTCACAATAGCTACAAATAGCATAAAATATCTCAGAATAACTTTAACCAAACAAGTGGAAGACCTGTATGATAAGAACTTTGAATCTTTGAAGAAAGAAATTGAAGAGGACACCAGAAAAAGAAATTATCTCCCATGCTCTTGGGTAGGTAGAATTAACATAGTAAAAAGGGCAATCTTACTAAAAACAATGTACAGATTCAATGCAATGCCCATCAAAATCTCAGCAAAATTCTTTACAGACCTCAAAAGAACAGTACTCAACTTCATATGGAAGGGCAAAAATTCCAAAATAGCCAAAACAATCCTGTACAGTAAAAGGAACTTCTGGAGGCATCACAATCCCTGACTTCAAAACTCTACTACAGATCATAAGAACAGACAGGAGGACCAATGGAACCAAATCAAAGACCCGGATATTAATCCACACACCTTTGAACACCTGATTTTTGACAAAAAAGCAAAAAATATCAAATGGAAAAAAGAAAGCATATTTAACAAATGGTACTGGCATAACTGGATATCAACATGTAGAAGACTGAAAATGGACCCATATCTATTACCATGCACAAAACTCAAGTCCAAATGAATCAAATACCTCAACATAAAGCCAACCACATTGAACCTCATAGAAGAGAAAGTGAGGAGTACACTTGAATGCATTGGCACAGGAGACCACTTCCTAAATATAACCACAGTAGCACAGACACTGAGAGAAACAATTAATAATGGGACCTCCTGAAACCGGGAAGCTTCTGTAAAGCAAAGGACACAGTCAACAAGACAAAACAGCAACATACAGAATGGGCAAAGATCTTCACCAAACTCACATCAGACTGAGGGCTGATCTCCAAAATATACAAAGAACTCAAGAAATTGGTCACCAAAAGAACAAATAATCCAATAAAAAAATGGGTTACAGACCTAAACAGAGAACTCTCAACAGAGAAATCTAAAATGACTGAAAGACACTTAAGGAAATGTTCAACATCATTAACCGCCAGAGAAATGCAAATCAAAACAACTCAGAGATTCCATATTATACCTGTAAGAATGGCCAAGATCAAAAACACTGATGACAACTTAAGCTGGAGAGGATGTGGAGTAAAGGGAACACTCTTGCATTGCTGGTGGGAGTGCTAACTGGTACAGCCCCTTTGGATATTAGTATGGCGATTTCTCAGAAAATTAGGAAACAACCTTCCCCAAGACCCAGCAATACAATTTTTGTATATATACACAAAGGATATTCAATATTACCACAAGGAAATGTACTCAACTATGTTCATAGCAGCATTGTTTGTCATAGCCAAAACCTGGAAACAACCTAAATGCCCCCCAAGTGAAGAATGGATAGGGAAAATGTAGTACATTTACACAATGGAGTACTACACAACAGAAAAATATAATGATATCTTAAATTTGCAATCAAATGGATGAATCTAGAAAACGTCATACTGAGTGAGTTAACTCAGACCCAGAAAGACTAACATCATATGTACTCATTCATAAGTGGCTTTTAGACATAAAGAAAAGAAAACCAGCCTACAATTCACAATCCCAGAGAACCTAGACAATAATGAGGACCTAAGAGAGACATATATGGATCTAATCTACATGGGTAAAAAAACAAGATCTCCTGAGTAAATTGGGAGCATGGGGACCATAGGAGAGGGTAGAAGGGGAGAGGAGAAGAAGGGAAGGAAGAAGAAAAAATGTACAGCTCACTAAAATAAATAAATAAAAGAAAGAAAACAGGCTAAGCAAGCCTAGGGGAGCAAGCCAAAAAGCATCACTCCTTCATGGACTTTATTATTTGTGCAGAGAGTTTTTGTCCTGACTTCCCTAGAAGGTCAAGATTAAGCAAACTCTTTTCTTCTCAAGTTGCTTTGAGTCATGGTGTTTTAGCACAACAATAGTAACCCTAAGATAAAATTGATACCAGAATGTAAACTATTGCTGTGATGAACCTTACCACAGATTCGGGGGAGTATTGTGGTGGCAGTTTGGGACTGGAAAAATCAATGAGTGCTCAGCCTTAATGAGCCACTGTTGTGGTAACTTAGAAGGTGCAGACAATGAACGCATGGTTTGAGAAGTTTCAGAGGGAAGTTTGAGAGTCCCATAAAGATGTTACTGATGCC
>PVIU01024938.1:0-24629 GCA_004026605.1 Ondatra zibethicus
AAAGTTGGCAGATGGAGAACCCATCAACAATGACACCAGGACCTATCTCTTCTGCATGTATTATCTTTTTGAGAACCGAGTCTTTTTGAATGCACTCCTTCCTAGGCCGGGAGGGATGGGGGTGGGCCTTGGACTTCCAACAGGGCAGGGCACCATGCCCTCTTTCAAGGAAGAAGGGGGAGGGAGGAGGGGTGGGAAGCTAGTGGGAGGGGACCGGGAGAAGGGGAAGAAAAGTAAAAATTTTATTTCTTTAATTATGTTTTTGAATGGAAAAATAAAACAAAACAATGTATGAAAAAAAAGAAAAAAAATAAATTAAGGGAAAACCTTAAAAAAAAAAGAAAAAGAAAAAAAAACAGGTGGAGATGAATTTTGCACAGAATTCTACTAGACTTTCAAAGAGACTAAATGTGAATACTCCTCAAATTATTTCATAAATTGTAAAGAGAAGGAATGCTAGCAAACAAATAAAAAGATAATCAATTGTAATAAAAGTTAAATAGGCTTCATCCCCGAAAATGCAAAGATTATTTAACACATAAATTTCTAAATTCAATTCACTGTATAAACAAATTGGAAGATAAATACCACATAAACATCTCATTAGTAACAGAAAAGCTCTTTTAAAGAAATTCTAAAACCACTTCATAACAGAAGTCCTGGAAACAGTATATGTGATTTACAGTATGCTTCTAGCCAATATCAACCTATATAGAGAGAAACTCAAATCATTTCTCCTAAGCATGAACAAAACAATGTTGTTCACTTCCTCCAAACCTGTTTAGAATAGTACTTGAAGTCATAGCTGGAGCAATAAGAGAACTGAAGGAGATCAACATTAAACAAATTTGAAATCAAGTCAAAGTATCTTTATTTGCAGATATTATAACAGTATACATAAGTGACCCTAAAAATTCTACTAAGGAACCCATACAGCTCATAAGTTTTCAGCAAAGTAGCTTAATACAAAATAAAATCACATATATCAGTAGCTTTACCATATACAAATGACAAATTGACTGAGATTTTTTTTACAACTGCCTCAAATAGTATAAAATATCTTGGGATAACTGAAGAAGAAAGTGAAAGATTTGTATGTTAAAACATTTAAGACATTGAAAAAAGAAGTTGAAGGCAATATAAGAAGATGGAAATAATCTCCTATGCACATAGTTCATATAGTAAAAATGTCCATCCTAAGAGAAACAATTTACAATTTCAATGAAATTCCCATCAAAATTTCAACAAACTTCTTTCCAGAATTTGTAAAGTAAATTTCAGCTTCATGTATAGCTAAAACCATCTTAAATAATAAAAGAACTGTTGGAGTTATTACTACCCCCACCTCAAATTATACTATAAAACTATAGCAATAAAACAGCATGGTATTGTCACAAAACAGAAATTGAATGTAATAGAATTGAAACCACACACCCATGGAGACCAAATAGTTGGTAAAGAAGCCAGAAATACACACTGGGAAAGTGACAGAACCTTTAAGAAATGGTGCTGGTCAACCTGGATGGCTACATAAATAAAATAAAGCAAATAGATTCACATTTATCTTCCTGCACAAAATTCAATCCAAATTCAACAAAATCTCCACTTAAAATCAGATACACTGAATCTAATAGGAGAGATAATGAGGTGTCGTGTTGAACTCATTGACACAAGAAAAGACTTTCTGAACTGAACACAAGTAGTGTAGACCCTAAGATCAACAACTAATAAATGAGACCATATAAAAATGAAAAGCTTCTGAACAGCAATGAACACCATTACTTAGATAAAGCAAAAGGATATAGAGTAGAATATTTTTTACCAACTACATATCTAATAGAGATCTATAATTAAATAGATGTCAAATATTTATGTAACTACACAAACTGGATATCAAGAAACAACTGGATTTAAAAATGGAGAACAGATCTAAACCTGTGTTCTCAAAAGAAAATCAAATAACTTAGAAACATATAAGGAAATTTTCAACATCTTTAGCCATTAGGGAAATAGAAATTGAAACAACTTTGAGATTTCATCTTACTCCCATGAGAATGGCCAAGATCTATAAAATGTATAATGCTATCTAGGATGTGGTGTAAGATAGCTAAAACCATCTTAAATAATAAAAGAACTGTTGGAGTTATCACTACTCCCTACCTCAAATTATACTATAAAACTATAACAATAAAACAGCATGGTATTGTCACAAAAACAGAAACTGAATGTAATAGAATTGAAACCACATACCCATGGAGACCAAATAGTTGGTAAAGAAGCCAGAAATACACACTGGGAAAAATGACAGAACCTGTCAACCTGGATGGCTACATGTATTACTGTTGGGTGTGCAAACTTGTACATCCATTAAGGAAATCTGTTTGACAGTTCCACAGAAAGATGGGAATCAGTTTACCTGAAGATTCAGCTGGGCTATTCTTGTGTATATAGCCAAAGGATGCTCCATCTAATTACAGTAACACTTTCTCAATCATATTTATAGCTGTTCTATTAATAATATTCTGGGATTTGAGATAAAGTAGATTATCAATAGTAGAATAATTAAAGAAAATGCAATCCATTTACACAATGGACCTTTTCTCAACCATTAAAAATAAAATACAACTCACAGAAAAATGGATGGCGCTAGGAAAATTTGTTCCTATTGTGATAACTTAGATTCTGGAAGACAAACATGTTATATATTTGCTTATATATAGCTGTCTTTAGTAAGTAAGCTACAATCAGTATAACTAGAGACAGTATGTTGAAGGGGGCCACTTATTTGTTTGCTGGATGCCCAGACTCCTGAAATAATCACACAGAAACTATATTATTTGCAATAAAGTTTGATCAATATCTTAACCGTATTGCTAGCTAGCTCTTACATCTAGAATTAACCTATTTCAATTATTTTATATTTTACCACGAGGCTCATGGTCTACCAGCAGGTTTCAGCTGGGCACAGCTTGTGTCTTTCCCCTCTAGCAGCTACATAGCGTCTGCCTGACTCCACCATCTTTCTTCCAGAATTCAGTTTAGTTTTCTCTACCTAGTACAACAAAACTGAAAGAAGTTGGAGATCTGAAGAGCACTTTAACATCAGACATGGAGATCAAGAATTTGGAGTTTGCCCAACTGGTTTTTGGTCTTATTTTGGTCCAGTATTTCTTCATTGTTCTTCCTTCCCTGTGTTTTGGAATGGTAATATGTATCCTATCCCATTATATATTTGAAGTATGTGATCTGATTTTTGATTTTGATTTTGATTTTACAAAGGAATTACAGTTAGAGATTGCCATGGGTTACAGAACAGACTTTGAACTTTGAAAGAAGTTTGAGACTGTTATAGACTATGAAGACTTTTGAAGTTAAACTGAAAGCATTTTTTGTGCATTATCATATAGCTATATGCATTTGGGGGCCAGGAAGTGGAATGCTGTGATTAGAAAACAATGACCCCCACAGGAAGTGGTACTATTAAGAGGTGTAGCCTTGTTGAAGAAAGTTTGTCATGGTGGGTGTGGGTTTTGAGGTTTCTTTTGCTCAAGCCTCCATCAATGTGACAGTCAGTCAACTTCCTGTTACCTGCAAGCAATAGCACTCTCAGCTCTGCCTGCCCAGTGCCATGTTCCTTGTTATGATGATAATGGACTGAACCTCTGAAACTGTAAGCAAGCCATTCCAATTAAATATTTTATTTATAAGAGTTTCCACAGTTATAGTATCTTTTCACAGGAATAAAAACCCAAACTAAGACAGACACCAACATAGCCAGTGGATGAAATTTAGGCTCCGGGCATCTAAGTGACCTTTGGTGCCACCACAGTCCATGGACATCAACACAGACCCTGACTGTGGTAGGACCAGGGACCCTGACATTGTCCTCATCAACAACCAGGGTTTAGATGTTCCTTGGCCCCAGGTGGAAGCTCAGGTCACTCAGATCAGCATGGCTCCAGTGAAAGTATTGCCTACCAACACGTGACATGGACATGGTCTCAGGTGCTGGTTCAAATCTTTGGCATTGGCATGTCTTTTGATCGTATCATCACAGACCCTGGCTACAGTGGAGCCACTGATACAGACATCGCCCCCAGCTACAGCCCAGGCGGGGACATTACCATGGTACCTTGTGACAATACAGGCCACTTGGATCTGTATGGTGTCAGCTGCAGCATGACTCTCACATCCCCACTTGGCCTCAGGTGAGGGTCCAGACCGTGGGCATTTGCATTGCTTTTGGTGGTATCAGGAGTCAAGGATGTCAAACTTGACTCTGGCTACAGACGAGCCACAGACCCAGACATGATTCTACTCTACAACCCTGGCTCAGTTGTCACCATGGTCCCAGGTGACAGCACAGATCCTTCAGATTAGTATGTCCCCAGCAACAGCATGACCCTCAGACACAAACATGGACTCTGGCTGTCTGACCAGACCCTGGTCATCTACCCTGTCTTCAGTGGTTACTGAAGTCATGGATACCAGCATAGACTCTGGCTGTTGCAGGCCCACGGACTCAGTACTTTGGTAAAAGCACCATCTCATGTATCACCATCTCACTTATCTGGTGGTATTTATGTAAAAAATAAAAAAAGAGCATGAAAAAGAGAAGAAAAGAGGATTGAAAATAAGGCCAAATGTTGGGACTTTAGTTCACTAGTGATATACTAAGCATTTGTGAGGTACTGAGTTGAAACCAAGCACCAATAAGAAAACAGAAGGGATGTAACACTGTTAGGAAACTTAGAGTCTGTGATGTTAATGACTAAGCTTTATAATTCTAAAATAAACAATATGTTCTGACGATGGATAACTTTAAATTACTGTTGAGTAAGAAAACTATCTTTAGCTCTCAAGTCTCTTGTTATAATCCTTTCCATGTATTCATTATTTTTAGGTGAAGCTTTATGTAAAATGTCCAAGTTTTAAAAGTTCACCTAATTTTATTGTATTTATTCATTGTACCCAAAATTGCCATATTGCTAATTAAAATCTTAATTCATTGAGAAAATTGAACCATGGAAAACATTCCTTTCACCATTGGTCTTGCTCTAATAAGTGAGAAAAGGCTTTTACACTTACACGTTATTTTCATCTCAGTGCTTTTAGCAACTTTGGAAAAGACAGAATCAGTGCTGGGAACTGCGCTTCTAATGTAAACTGTGTGATTTACTATCTTGAGATTGACCTAAATAAAGTTTTAAGCTCAGATTTAAAATCACAGTTTCTATTTTTCTCAGGTGTGCAATTAGATAGTCTATTTCCACTTTTTGTAGTTTTCCTGACAAATACTTTCCTGTAGTCAAAGTTTATTTATGTATGCAGCTTTAACACAAAGCTAAACATTGTAACACCATTTTTATATCATATAAAAGAAAGCAAATAAGCAAAGAAATCAATATTTTTCATTTACAACAAATTACATAATATATATATATACATATATATATATGTGCATGCACATATACATAAATAATTTGAACTGTTAAATCACCTGAGCTCATATTATTCTTCCCACAATCCACAGTCTTTCTACAACAAACAAAAACCCCAACCAAACAAAAACCTTGAACCCAGCATGAGAAATTCCCTTCAAGTTGTTGTCAGGATAACTGAAGGAACCCCCTAAACAAACTAGGCTAGTGTTCCTCTTGATTGCCTCCTAGAGGTCAAACATAAGGCCCTATTGCCATAGACACCATACAATTTGGACATAAGACTCAGAGGATTTTCGTTGCATCTGATTTGAAAGCTTCCTCCCTAAAGTCTAATTTTCATAGTCCCAGAAGTTTTTAAACAAGTTTTCAATGAAGGTAAGTAACCGATAATCTGAATCCTAATAAGCAACAACAACCACTATGGTAATATATCCTTTAGCACAATAATGACACTCGTATTTTGGTGGTAACCAAGAGCTGTCTAATTGGATTTAAGGTACACTCAATCAGAGGAGACAAATGCCTGGTAGTAGAAACTTAGCTACATAACAGGGTTTCAATATGTCACAAATCTTATAAGGGAAACTACTACTTTACTAGATAAACATCATTTCTAATGGCATTATAATTAATTATTGTTCTTTCTCACAGATTAATGTAGCTCCAAAGTCTCACCAAAGAAGCTACTTTTTGCATCAGAGCTCACCACAGAAAACTACAACTACTCAAAACTGCAGAGTAAAACTGGTTTTGGGGTTCCCAGCTCCAATTGAAATGTCTACAGAATAACTCCAATATTTATGGCTCAAGGAAGATCACAGAAGAGGAGCCAAAAGATTGTGAACGCCAGAGAAACAGAAACTCTGCTGTGAGATTGTGTCTCTTAGAAATGGCAAGGGAACTTCATCTATGATACATCAGTTTGGTTACCTATAAATTATCAAAAAAGAGATAACACAAATAGATCTGAGAACATAGGAAAGAAATATATGGAACCTCATCCATAGACAAAAAACTAGAGGTAACTAAGAAATGCTGTCAGCAGGAGAAATAGTCATCCCCAGGAATGAACTTCATCAATGGTTTTCCATATTAACTGTTCATTCCTGAAATTGTATACATTAAATGTACTCAACAACTTAGCAGATTATGATTACACATACAGAACAGGAACCAAAATGAGAATCTAAGAATTTGAGAGGGAAATGGAGTACAATAGAGGAATTAGAGGAAGAAAAGTTAATGGGGAAATCTATTTGTAATGTTGCTGCTATGCACTCAAAATATTATAATTTGTATTAAAATAACTAAGAGCAAAATATTAATATATCACTTTTCTTATATAAATTATCACTGCATACAATGTAAATGATACAAACTAATTATATTATTCATTGAATGAAAGTTTTATTTTTATTTGATTAGTATTAATAACTGGATAGCTAATATATTGTTGATGTAACCAAGTACCACAACTATAATGGCTTAAATTAGCACAATTTGATTATCCAACTGTTTTGTAGGTTAAAATCCAGATCTGACTATCTGGGGTAATTCATAGTTTCTATTGAATGTGTTCCTTTGTATAGGTTCTAGAGAAACATCCATTTTGCCTTGTACTCCAGTCACTACTCACACTACTTACTCATGTCCTGTGACTCCATCTTACATCCTCCCTTTTCAGAGTCAGCAATCCTGTGGTTTTTTCTGTGCCTTCCCCCAATGCTCCCAGCTCTGTTTCTTGATCCTTTTTTGCCTTGCTTTCACTCTTATTTGTTCTAATTGACCTCTCACTGTCAAGTTTACAAAGCCTAGAGTTATTGGGAATGAAAGTCTCAGTTAAGGAACTACCTAGTTCAGGTTGATATGGGTGCAAGTCTGCGTGGGTTTCCTTGATTGTCAGTTGACATACCAGGGCTGAGGCTTCTGTGTGCTGTACCATTTTTTGATCAGGTGGCTGTGGGCTCTGTACAGAAGCTAAATACCACTCTGAGAAGGATAAAGCAAGCAGCATTTCTCTGAAGTTTCTGCTTTAACTTCCTGCCCTCCCTGACTTACTTGTAAACTGAAATTAACTATTTCCTCCTCTAAGTTTCTTTTGGTTAGGCTGTTTTATCATGATACAGAGTTGAAACAAGAGTAGGACTTTAAATATTGCATAGTACCTATAAAGATAACGAACGCCTGTGTCCGCCCAAGTTCAACTAACTTGCAGATAATTGTCATTTAATTCATTGACTGTTTGTCTTTAATATAACATAGGCACTGGTTCCTGAGGTTAGCACAAGTACATATTCAGAGGGACATATTTCTGCCAAGTACCCTTTATTTTATTTTAAGGATTTCTGACATTAGATTATTTTGTTCAGGCAAAGTAACAGCCAGCCATCAGTATTTCTTTCTGTTGTTGTTTTTTTTTTTTTTAATTTTTTTTCTACTTCTGTGCAGCCAACCACAGATAGTCAAGTAGCAAAATATTCGTTGATGGAACAAGAAAAAAATGTGCATAGAGCTGGTGAATGAATAAAAAAGAATCTCAGTGTTATCACAATAGACATCCTTATCAATTCATTTTCAAATTAATTTTATCAGTAGTTATGACATTTTAGTAACAGATATTTTGTAGTATATTTTCTTTAAAAGAAAGACATAAGATACATATCAAATCCGTATAGTGTCTTTATTAGCAAAGTATGAATTTAGATCTAGGCCAGGCTCTGAAACTTACAAGAATGTACTTTGGGTAATGGAAGTATTATATTGATAGGGCAATTTATTTCAAATTATCATTAAACTGTTCTAAGATAATTACATGGCTTAATAAGCTGTTGTAATCAAGAATAGAGCAATTATAGATACAGTGCTACCAGAATATGATCACATACAGGCAATGAGCCCTCTAATTCTGGAAAACTAGGGTTTTAAGATCCCTTGAGCACTCTCTGAGAACATTCCTATAAACCAACAAAAGTGCAGACAGAGAAGCCTTACAAAATATAGAAAACACTCTTTTCTTGCCTTAGCTGGCATATCCATCTATAGAACGTCTCTAGTCTCCAGAGATGCAATATTGTCCTATCTCAGTTTTCACCTATAAGACCGTAGCAAACCAGAGTTATTATAATGGTTTAGATTCAGTAACATGTAGACAAAATATACAGCTGTCTTTCAGCTCAAGTTTAGCTGGATGCTTTTGTGCTCCTCATCTCAGGGACCCATCATGCATACCTCTGTACTCTCAGCTATTTCCTTTATAGTAGAATATTTCTAATGTCTGATTATAATTTTTACTGTGTTATACCCTGGAACACTATGGCCTTAACTATTCCCAAAGTCCACTTATATATGCAGAAAGACATTCATCCACATAGAACACTCCCCTGGTATATTACCTACTGAATAAACAAGGGTCTCACTGAACATGTTTTTACAGTGTGATGCCAAGACAATGGTAATGTCACAGATCATAGATATCTTAAAATTAAGATGTAAGACTAAAATCTGTACTATATAATTTCTCCACAAGAGGTAGATGCAATTCTTGTTCTAGGAAGGTCATCATATGTTAGTATTCTAGTGACAATTTAACAAATTCTCCTGATTTATCAGCAAACACAAAACAAATCAATAAAAGACTAATTTTAAAAGAAATGGCTCAAAACCAAAATCAAATTTATAAAATGCATTCCAGAAAGATTCTATAAAGCAAACAAAGTGTACAGATGTAAATTGTTAAGTAAAGGAAACAGTATTCTGGAATATATCTAGCCAAGCAGAATTTTCCACTTTAAAGCTACCAAAAAAAAAAAAAAAAAAAACCCAAAAAGCAAACACCATGAAAAACAAAAAGCAAAAGAAATATAACAACAAAATTAAGAACTGCAGGGATTCAGCATGTGTGAGACCCGCCTGCAAGCCTGGCAACCACCGCTGTCACCCACTGGATTCTGTTTCTATCGATCAATTCTGCAACCAAACCCCACCCACCTCATCCTCTTCTCTGTGGTCAGCCCTTCCTCTGCAACTGCAGCAGACTACTTAGGCACAGATACAGCCCACTCCAGTTGGAAGAACAGTAGACTGAATCTAGGCACCCAAACACCCACAAACCTCAGCTGAGACACCCTACTGGACCTGAAAACCTTCCGGTCATCAGAATTCTTGGCCAGTGTAAGAATATACCAAGCAATTCCACAACAGCAATAACTGACTATCAATGTAGCTGAAACACAAGAAAATGACCTTAAAATAACTTTATGAAGCTGATAGAGATACTTAAAGATGAAATGAAAAAATCCGTTAAGGAAATCAAGGGAAAGACAAACAAAAAGTGGAAGAAATCAATAAACACCTTAAAGAAAGCACAAGATTTGAAAATTGAAAAGAAAGCAATAAAGAAAACACAAACATAGTGAATTCTGGACATGGAAAATAAGTAAACAGAAACTACAGATAGAAGCATCAACAACAGAATACAAGAAGTGTAATAGAGAATTTCAGACACTGAAGATACAGTAGAGGAAACAGATTCATTGGTCAAGGAAAATGTTAAATTCAATAAATTCTAGCACAAAACATCAAGGAATCTGGGACACCATGAAAAGAAGAAACCTAAGAATAAGAGGAATAGAAGGAGAAGAACTCCAGATCAAAGGAACCCAAAATAAAATATATTAAACAAAAACAGAAGAAAACTTTCTCAACCTAAAGGAGGACATGCATATAAAAGTCCAAAAAATTTACAGAACACCAAATAGACTGTACACACAAAAATATCTCTAACCACATAATAATCAAAACACTAAAATTACAGAATAGAAAAAAATATGAAGATCTCCAAAGGGAAAAGAGCAAGTAACATATAAAGGCAGACCTATCAGAATTACACCCAACTTCTCAATGGAAATATTAAAAGCTAGAAAGGCCTGGACAGACAAAATGGATAAAAAAACAGAATCCATACTTCTCTTGTATATAGGAAACACATCTGAACTTCAAAGACAGATATTGCCTCAGTGTAAAAGGTTGAGAAAGATTTCCCAATCAAATGAACCTAAGAAGCAAACTGGTGTAGCTTTCCTAATATCTAACAAAATAAACATCAAACTAAAATTAATCAAAAGATATGAAGAAGGACATTTCATACCCATCAAAGGAAAATTCTTTTAAGATGAGGTCTCATTTCTGAGAACCTACACTCTAGCACCCACATTTGTAAAACAAACATTACTAAAGCTTAGATCACATATCAGTATCAAACTCCACACATTCATAGTGCGTGACTTCAACCACCCATTCTCACCAAAGGACAGGTCTGCCCAACAAAAAAATTAACAGAGAAATAAGGGAACAAATTGATGTTATGACTCAAATGGACTTAACAAACTTCTTCAGAACATTTTGTCCAAACACAATAGAATATACCTTCTCAGCACTTCATGAAAACTTTTCTAAAATTGACTAAATATTTGATTACTAAGCAAGTCTTAGTGGATAAAAAAAATGGAATAAACCCCTGCATCTTATAGTATTACCATCATTAACAACAAAAACTACCGAAAGCCTACAAACTCATGGATACTGAATAACCCTCGTCTGAAATACCAATGCAGAAAGGAATAAATAAATAAATAAATAAATAAATAAATAAATAAATAAATAAATTAAAGACTTCCTATAATTCAATGAAAATGAATACATAGAATCTGATAGAAGAGAAGGTGGGAAATTGTCTTGAATGTATTGGCACAAGAGACAACTTCCTATATAGAAAATGAGTAGCACAGACACTGAGAGTGAAAATTAATAAATGGGGCCTCATGAAACTCAAAAGCTTCTGTAAGGCAAAGGACTTTGTCTATAAGATAAAGGGAACTCTGCAGAATGGTAAAAGATCTTTACTAACCCCATATCTAACAGAGGGCTAATTTCTAAAATATATAAAGAACTCAAGAAACTAGATATAAAATTAACAAATAATTCAATTTATAAACAGGTTACAGACCTAAAGAGTGAATTATCAAGACAAATATCTCAAATAACTGAGATACATTTAAAGAATTGTTCAACATGCAAAGCCATCAGGGAAATGCAAATTAAAATAATACTGAGATACCATTTTACATCTGTAAAATGTGTAAGATAAAAACACTAAAGAAACTTATATTGTTGAGGATGTAAAATAAGGGGAATAATCCTAAAAGGAGAAAATAAAAGAGATCACCTGGGTAAACTGAAGGCAGAGACTTAGGGTGGTGGATGAAAACATGAGGAATTAGATTGGTGGTTTGGGGTAGGACAGAAGGAGAGGTTAATGAAAGAGATGTCATGATACGGGGGTCATTTTTGGGATTATGTTCCAAGGAAACTCCCAGGATTCCACAAGAATGACCCCAGCTAATACTAGTAATAGTACAGCGGGTGCTTGAACTGGCCATCTCCTGTAATCAGATTCATGACTAACCTAATTTTCATCAGAGAGCCTTCATTCAGTGATTGATGGAAACAAATGTAGAAATCTACAGCCAAGCATTGGGCCCAGCTCTAGGAATCCTTTTAAAGAGAGGGAAGAAGGATTGTACAATCCAGTGAAGTCAAGGTCATCACAAAGGAAGCCACAGATACAGCTAATCTGGACTCATAGGAGTTCACAGACTCTGAACCAATAGCTAGAAAGCCTGATCTGGACGGACCTAGGCCCTGTACCTATTTGTGTACCTTGGTCTATTTGTGGGACTCCTAGCAGTGGGCCAAGGTCCTGTCCCAAAATCTTGGGCTGCTTTTGGAAACCTATTCCTCATAATGGGCTGCCTTGCCTAGCCTTAATATAAAGAGAGGAGCTTAGTCCTACATAAACTTGATTTACCATGCTTTATTAACACCCTAGGGAGTCCTGCCCTTTTCTGAACAAAAACAGAGGAGGAGTAGATGGGAGGAAGCAGGCGGGAGGTGGGAGACGAAGGAGAGGATGGAGGGGAAACTGTGGTTGAAATGTAGAATAAATTTAAAAAGATGAAAAAGGAGCTGCAGGAATCCATAAGGGTGAACCCTAACTAAGACTCTTAGCAATGGGAGATAAGGAGACTCAACTGGCCATCTCCTATAACAATCGCCATCTCCTATAACCAGGCAAGACTTCTAGTAGAGGTACTAGGATACAAATTTGATGCATTCTGAGACACAAACCATGAGAGGGATCCCGCCCCTGACACTGCCTGGAGGTCCAGGACCCAGAGGCTGGACAGCTCAGAGACCTAGAATAGAACGAACTGGCAAATCAATCGATCAACCAACCAACCAATCAATCAAAGTCAATGAATTGATTCTAACCTAATGATATTCTGCTATATTCATTGTAGGTATTTTTACTTTTTCTTATTTCTTTATTTAGTTTTTATTTATTTATTTATTCATTTTTGCTTTAATAGGGGCCCACCATCCAGCTCCCAAATAAATACATGGAGACTTATTCTTACTTAAGAATGCCTAGCCCTAGCATGGCTTGTTTCTAGCCAGTTTTTCTAACTTAAATTATTTCATTCCTCTTTAACTACATTTTGCCTCATGGCTTTTTATATTTCTTTATTCTATATATCTTTCTTTCCTTCTTTCTCAATGACTGGCTGTGTGACTGGGCAGCTGGCCCTGGCATCCTCCTCTCCTTCTCCCTTTCTTAGTTTTTGCTCCTTACCTTTTCTCACTTCTATTTATTCTTTCTGACCTATTTATCTCCTTGCCTAGCTAGTGACTGCCCAGCTCTTTGTTAGAACAATCATTTGTTTTCAGCAGGCAAAATAACACAGCTTTACAGAGTTAAACAAACACAACATAAAAGACTGCAACACAATTTTACATCACTGAATGAATGTTCCATAGTATAGATGAATGTAACACATCTCAAGCTAATATTCCACAACAACTCACAGATTATTACCCAGCCCAGTTGTCCTCAGTGAGGCTTCAACTAGCAACTGATGGAAACAGATGCAGAGACACAGAGCCAAACGTTAGATAAACCCCTTGGAATCCCATGGAAGAGGGTGAAGAAGGATTATGGGAGCCAGAGGGCCCAAAGGCACAGCAAGACAACCCACAGAATCAACTCACTTGGACTCACAGAGACTCATGGTGACTAAAGAACCAACCAGAGAGCTTGCATGGGACTGATCTAGGCCCTCTGTACATATTACAGTTGTGCAGTTCTGTCTTCTTGTGGGACTTCTAACGATGGGAATAGGAGCTGATTCTGTTACCTGCTTTTGGGACCTGTTCCTTTTACTGGGTTTTCTTATAGGAGGGGAGGTGCCTAGACTTACTGAAACTTGATATGCTATGGCCTGCTGATATATGTGGGAGGCCTGCCCTTTTCTGAAGACAAATGAGGTGGAATGGATGGGGGGGTAGTTGAGGGAAGGGACTCGGATGAGAGGAGGGAGGAAGTGAAAAATGTGATCTGATTTGGGAAATTAATTAATTAATGACAATAGAGGGGAAAATAACTTCAAAAACATTCTGTCTTTGAGTACTTCCAAACAAAACAGATAAATTTATTAATCTCATTTAAGAAGAACCCTACATTGTTTCAAAAGAAAAGTCCACATCTTATAATATCAGATACTCCTGATCTGTTAAAAATCATTATCTATCTATCTATCTATCTATCTATCTATCTATCTATCTATCTATCTATGTTGAATTCATTTTTTCTTTTATAAATTTGGGAAATACTCTCTTCTCAATATGTGTGGACAAAACCTTGAAAGTCCACATATATTTCTGTTAGATATGTTCATTATGACTAAACACATATATTCTTAATCTAATTAATTGTGTTTGCAAGATTTTTGTCTGTTAAATATATTGATCTTAATGAGCCACAACTTTCTTCTTTTTTTCTTTTAGCAATTATTTAAATTATTTTTTGTCAATAGCTGAAGATTTGAATTTACAATATTTTTTACTACTAGAAATCATGTATATATACATGATCAACTGAGGGATATACTGTAAGTCATTAAATAAAACATCAAGAATTTTGAATACTTAAGTGGTTATAGTTACAAAATTTTGTTCCCTTTGATTTTCATTGCACAAATTCCATTAGTTACTATACACACTACTAAAGATTACTGGAGACAAAACTAGGCTTTATCATTAATAAATTATTTTCCTATTTTAACATACTAGATGAAGACAAATTTTAGTACTGATAGGGAGTAGAAAGTAGTTTGGTTGTGACTCTTTTGGGGTTTGCGTATCAGATATTTACATTATAATTCATAACAGTAGCAAAATTACAGTTATGAATTAGCAACAGAAAAAAATTATGGTTGGGGTCATAACAACATGAGGAACTGTATTAAATGGCTGCAGCATTAGGAAGGCTGAGAACTACTGGTTTGGGGTCTCTTGGCTCCTTTATAAGGTTGGTTAAGATATTAAACATAGCATTCTGTGTTTTCCTCTCATCAGCAAGACTATTTACACTGGTGTCTGTGGTTTGGCAACAGAGCTGGGGTTCTGTCCCTCTCAAGCCCCATTTCTCACATGGCTGGGCAGTTGCCTGCTTGTTCATTTTATAGCTGATAAGCCATTCTCCTGAATGAGCTGGGCTACTTCATTCATTACATGGCATGCAAACAGAAGCCATTTTGAGGTTATATCTTATAGAAAAACCTCATGGGTGTTAAAAAATAGCAACAGGGGGCCAAAGTCATCCACCCACTGAGGGTCTCAGGAGACTTCCTCATGTCATTGATGGGCTCAGTGGGGAGATACTGTCTGGCAGCTGTGCCCCAGAAGTGCTCCCTTATGAGACAGCCATGGAAGTTCTTGCTTCAGAAAAAGTCTGTGGCTTTGCAAGTCAGCCCACCAGTCAAGGCTGTGTTGCCAGCAGTAGAGCATGTCTTATGGAGGGTGACCCTAGGGTTGAGTGTTTGTAGCATGCAGCAGCTTTCTTAGTAAAAGAAGCACAGCGGCCTCTTCTGCCCAAGTTGGATGCACACTGTCACAGTGACAGCTAAATTTTCTTTCAGGAAGAAAATTTGTCATGATAGGCTGAAGGATAAAGGAATTAAAAATAAATGAATGGTCAGGTGGTGATGGCACACGCCTTTAATCCCAGCACTCGGGAGGCCGAGGCAGGCAAATCTCTGTGAGTTCGAGACCAGCCTGGTCTACAGAGCTAGTTCCAGGACAGGCTCCAAAGCCACAGAGAAACCATGTCTCAAAAAACCAAGAAATAAATAAATAAATAAATAAATAAATAAATAAATAAATAAATAAAAAATTAAATGAATGATGTCCGGCAATAAGCATGAGAATTTATAATGTTGGCTATTCCCTATTTGTAAAATCACTTCAAAATTATGTTGAACAATCTAAATAAAATATCAATAATATCCTTTCTTACATTTGTTAATCTTAAGAATGGATACCCATACTAGACTGTAATATGAACAATAAGATATTGATACAGGTGTCCCTCAGAACCCCCGGCAGATGGCTTCCAAGACTTTTCAAACATACCACAATTATCAGATAATTGTCAATTATTTAACATCCTGCAGTGCTACATATAATTTATGAGTATTGTTATTGTTTCATATACTATAAATAATAACAAGATTTTATCTAAGATACCTAGCACAATATAAATGTTAATGCATAATTACCATATTCTATTTATGTAGAAAATGAGTAGAGCAAAATCAACACACGTCTAGAAAAGATTTCTTTTCAAATATCTTTTTATCTGGAGTTTGAATCTATAGATGTAGAGGTGGTAGGTGTGTATAGAAGTTATAATTCCAGCAGAAGGTACTATCCCATTTATAAAACAACAACAGTGATCAAATGGTAAGAAAGAGAGTAAAATGTTCTAAATTATTTCCTATCAAACTTGTAATTCTGCCACATTTTCATTGGATGATACATCAGAAATTCAATTAGGAAACAAGAAGCATATATTTTGACAAACCTCTATAAATGATCAGAGACCAAAGCTGAGAGTACATATAAATGGAATTGTGATTGTTGGCTTGATAAACACAGGAGAGGATGTAGGTATCATTACTCCAGATTCTTGGCATCCAAACTGACCTCTTCAAGAGGCAAATGTTCACTTAGTAGGAATTGGAAACATATCTTGAGTTAAACAAAGCATGAGATGGGTTGACTGTATTGGACCAGAAGGTCAAAGAGGAAAGCTAAGGCCATATGTAGCTGATATTGGGATAAATTTGTGGGGCCATGACCTGCTACAGCAATGGAATACCCAGATTAATATTCCTGCAGTCCCAGGAACTCATAATTCTGGGAAGGATGTAATAAGGTACTATTCACGAAGGTCACTCAGCCATTGAGGCTGTACAAGAACATAAAGCAACTAACAAACCTTTAGGAGGTCCCAACAGCCCTACCTTTAAAATAGCTAACTGAGAAGCCAATGTGGGTTAAGCAATGGCCTCGAGCTGAAGATAAATTGCAGGCTTTAGAATGATTGGTACAGGAACAATTAGAGACTCAACATATTGAGGAGTCAACTAGCCCTTGGAATTCTCCTGTGTTTGTTGTAAAAAAGAAATCTGCTAAATGGAGAATGGTGACAGATCTAAGGGCTGTCAACAAGGTAATTCAATCTATGGGCCCTCTACAGTCTGGAATTCCTCTGCTTTCTCTATTACCCAAAGATGGCCTCTTATAGTTATTGATTTAAAGGATTGCTTCTTCACTATACCTTTACAAGAAAAGGATAGAGAAAGGCTTCACAGTGCCTACTTATAATAACTGTCAGCCTACTAGGAGATACCACTGGATAATCTTCCTACAGGGGATACTCAGTAGCCCAACCCTGTGTCAATACTTTGTAAGTCAACCATTGGAAATAATACATAAGCAATTCCCTAAGTCTATAATTTACCATTATATGGATGACATTTTCCTATCTGATTCAAACATAGATACTTTAGAAAGAATGTTTGAGGAAGTAAAGATAGTTATACCTAAATTGGGATTGCAAACTGCTCCTGAAAAGATTCAAAGAGGAGATTCTGTTAATTACCTAGGTTACAGAATAGGTTTACAGAAAATTAAAACACAAAAAGCACAAATTAGGAAAGACCTATTACGGACTCTTAATGACTTTCGAAGATCGTTAGGAGACATTTCTAGTCTATGACTGGCTTTGGAATAACACCAGATCTAATAATTCATTTAAACAAAACCTTAGATGGTGACAAAGATTTGAATAGTCCCAGAGAATTAACAGCTGAAGCAGAAAAGGAACTGACAATGGTTGAGGAAAAATTACAGGAGGCACATGTGGATAGGGTGAATACAAATCTTAGTTGTATTCTAGTCATATTGCCTTCCAGAATTTCTCCTACAGGAATTTTAATGCAAAGGGAAGATATTATTTTAGAATGGATATTTTAACAAACAAACCAAGTAAAACATTAAAAACTTATATAGGAAGGTCTTTGAATTAATTATAAAAGGTAAACTGAGACGTCGTCAACTAGCAGGTATAGACCCAGCAGAAATTATAGTGCCTTTCACTACTGATGAAATTAAAAAAAAAAAGGGAAGACAATGAATCATGGCAAAGGGTTTGTGATAATTTTTTGGGAGAAATTAATAGCAACTATCCCAAAAGCGATAGACTTAACCTTATAAAGAGAACTTCTTGGATTCTTCCTTGAATTGTACATGATGCTCCAATAACTGGAGCCCATGCATTTTATACTGATGCTAATAAATCAGGGAAGACAGGTTACAAATCAGATGAATTGAATAAGGTGTAACAAAGCCCTTATAATTCTGTTCAGAAGGCAGAATTATATGCCATTCTTATGGTGCTAAGGGATTTTAAAGAACCTCTTAATATAGTTATGGATTTACAATATGGAGAAAGAGTTATCTTGCATATTGAAACCACTGATTTTATACCAGATGATACAGAGTTCACTTCATTGTTTATCCAGATACAAGACATAATCAGGAATAGGCTTTGTCCAATGTACATAACACATATCGGATCCCATATGGGTCTGCCAGGTCCTCTAGCACAAGGCAATGCAGAAATTGATCAATAATTGATTGGAAATGCGTTGCAGGCCTTGGAATTTCATAAAAAACATAAAAAGACCCTCATGGTGGAGGTCTTCAATGGAGTGCCCCCATACTCAATAACCAGACCATCAGATGCAACAAGCAAGTGGTTTTATTCCTTGATTGTACAACCGGGTGCTACAGCCCTCGGGAGACTGGGCAAGCAAGTTTTTATAGGCAAAACCCACAAGTTTAACATGAATTATCATAGGGGGTATGAGTACATCCAGGATTGGTCTAGACTATTGAACCAAGGTTACAACAAGGGCAAAACTAACATAGCCCTGCCTATTCTAAGAAAAACACAAGTCAGTATGAAACATGTTTTTCTTAACTGAGTGCTCCAGCTGCAACTTGTTTTGGCAACTTGTTGGTTTCCTGGTGGGTGGGATATAGGGGAACTAACTAGTATTCAAGTAACAGACAAAACTTGTTTATTACATTCTGTATTTTCCCAGTGCCTTGCTATATTGGTGACTTTAATTTTTAGTGTTGGGGTCTTTCAATGTCAAAAGCAAAGGTTTAAAAAAAGAGTTTTCTATTACGTGGCAACAAGCTAAGGAGATTATAAAGAGATGCCCTATATGCTCTTTATATAACCAAACACTGCTACCTGCAGGGACCAACCTGAATGTTACTCAAAGGAATGAAATCTGGCAGATGGACGTGTTCCATTTTGCAGAATTTGAAAAATTAAAATATGCACATCACATCATTGACATTTATTCAGGCTTTCAATGGGCAACTGCTTTTAGCTCAGAAAAAACTGATGCAGTAATCACACATTTATTAGAAGTTGTGGCCATCATGGGTATACCTGCACAAATAAAAAAAGAAAATGGTCCAGCTTATGTCTCTAGAAAAATGAAATGGTTTTTTGCTTATTATAATATTAAGCATATTACAGGTACACCATATAATACTACAGGTCAAGCAGTCATAGGTAGATAAAATTGAACTATAAAGGATATGTTAAACAAACAGAAAGGGGTAGAAAATGCCCCCAGAAATAGATTACATAATGCCTTATTAACCTTGAATTTTCTTAACGCTAATGAGAAAGGGACAATAGCAGCAGAAAGACATTGGATAATAGAAAAATCTGCAGAATTAAATCAACTGGTTTATTTCAAGGATGTGCTGACCTCGCAATGGAAGCTAGGAGATGTGCTGCATTGGGAAAGGGGTTTTGCTCTTATTTCCACAGGAGAAGAAAAATTTTGGATACCATCAAAATTAATAAAGGTTCACTTTGAAGAGGAGAAATCTCTTGGAAAGGAGACATGACAGCTCATCCACGATGATGATAATCATACAGGTGGTAAGAAAAGCATATAGGATGGGGGCAGGGTTCTGTTCTTGTCTTTGCTGAAAACACTCATCTTCAAAAAATTCAAGGGACCCTGGATATTTGAATACCGAACGATGGAAAAAATTACTACCTAATATGGATCACCAAGAAAATCGAATAGGTTCTGTAAGTAACAATGTTTATATATATTTTGTTTATTCATATTCATAAGTATATGGAGCTGGTTTTGGAGTTGGACTCTGGCTCAGTCCCTCTCTAGTGCCAAGCCTGTTGTTAAGAGAAAAACCCAGAGTTTCTGTCTCATGTCAAGAGCCATGATATGGGACAGAAGGAAAAAAGAATTTAGAAAACATCTATGTTTTTTTCACATCTATCATACCTTTCATTGAATATATGTCTGTATATGTCTATATAATTAATGTTTAATTTTTCCAAAGTGAACAATGAATGTTTCTGCAGTAATCTTTGAAGTTTCCAGGAAGAAGATGAGGCCCCATAACAGCAACTGAACCTGGTTGATATGATGTCATGATACTGATAGCGCTACTACAAGACCTGTTTTGGGTACCAGCTACACAAGATGGTTCCAACTTGGTTAGCTGAAATGGTGCACATCTTTTACAACATTCTGGCCAGACCTCCACAAAATACTCAGAGACTATTTGCAATCTTACCAGACATTAATCTTGAAATTTAACCACCATTTTACTTACACAGGATTCCCTAGAAATAACATCGCTCCTATGACAGCTGGAAGTAATTCTAGAGGACAACGTCCCCTCTATCAGCAAAGTTTGTCCTTGGGTTTAGGGACATCATTTAGGGGTTGATTACAATTGGTATACGGTTGAGGGTTGGGGGAGCAATTGTATAAGCTCAGGGATCTTTTCGAAAAAAAATGAGGGAAAATTGCATGATGGGATAATAGATTGGAATTTGTGAGTTTATAGATAATTACATTGGCATAGATTCTTGTATATGGATGCAAAGTTAAATTATATTGAATATTGTATGCATGCATGCTTCTACCTCTGTTTAAATAGTTAGAATAGGATATTTGTTCTTATTGTATATAATCTTGTAGTAGGTTTAGAACTCTCTTACTTAAACAAAAGGGGGAGGTGCTGCAGGAGCTCCTTCTACTCCTTCAGCCAATAGCCTTTAAGATACCAGCCCATTTGGGTGTGGTCTATTTGGCTTGAAAAAGTAGCGGTAGGTGTGTGCTCCCTTTCTTGCTTCAGAATCCACTTCTGGCTACCAGATTCTTTTCCTGGTTGTGCAGAGGGCTGTTGTGTAGGACAGTGATCTGTAAGTTTTTTCCTTTAAATAAATAACCCTTTTATTAATCATAATTCCAGACTAGTGTGGGATTGTTTTGTTACTTACTCCTTTACTTAGAGGTGGCAGTACAAATGCTGCAATTAGGACTGAGCACTCAACAGACACTTATTCTCAGCACCCTGAGCAGGCATGCATCTCTGCAGTTATGTCCAGTCATTTCAGTCCATGGTGTCTTTGAGTAGAACTGACAATGACATTTGCCTATGGGTATGAAAAGAAGTATTTAAAGGTTAACATGGTTTGTGATAATTTAAACAAACACAGTAAGTTCACACCTAGGATCTATGAGCTTCTCTGGCCTGACTTTTTGGCTGGATCACTGTGCAAAGAGTTAATTCTGTTTTGTGCCATAGCACTCAAATCTAGAGTCCAAAAGAAAAGAAAGATTACATGATATTGTAAACCGATACCAAAATGATCTTTCACAAGCGAAATGTGTATTTATGATAAAGGCCCTATAGAAACTAGGCCTGGAAGGAGCATACCTCAACATCCTAAAGGTTAAATAAGACAAAGTCACAACAAAGTAAACACCATCTTAAATGGAGAAAAGCTCAAAGCATGCTATAGTGGACACCAGTCTGAAAGTGTGTCTTCTATATTAACTGCCTGGGTGCTGGAATTACAGCTTTCAGAATTAAATCATCTTAAATGTACTTTAGGGTATAAAATCGCTAGTTCTTGTTTCCTTTTCCTTTCCTTACAGAAAAGCATTTGATACTAGTGGGAATAACAAATGCTAAATGTAAAAGGTAATTATGAGAAATATAAAAGACTTAATTGAATTATGTATTGGCAAAAAATTAAACTAACACAATTTCTCCTACTAGGTAAGAGGATGTTATTTCTGAGAAAATTAATGACTACATTTTTTAAAAAATTATGGTAGATTACAAAAACGGTATGTTCTTCAACAAACCATTATTTTTATCTTGGTTTACTATGTGGAATTCTAAAACACATACACACATATATGCTATATATCTCTATCTATCATCTATCTATCTATCTATCTATCTATCTATCTATCTATCTATCTATCATCTGTCTATCTATATATCATTTATCTATCTATCTTAATATCTCACCAACTATAGTAAACCTTTAATGATGAAGATTCTAGCCTGAGATGATTACAGATATTACAGATCTGTATTCAAGTTTGTATTTTCTTCTTTACTTGTCTGGAACTTTTGTCTGCTTCAAAGCATTTTATCTCTAGCTGCCTATAGATACTGCCTCAAGTATTTTTCAATGAGACATAATTTACTTATAATAATTTTCTCTACTTTTCCCTTGATGGGGTAGGTATTGCCATGGTGAAACAACTTTCTCACTAATAGCTTTTGTATACTATTTGGAAAATCAGTATTGTTCTATGTTGCTCTTCACTTTTCTAAAAACTTAACAATGGTCTGTATATCGCCTTCTTACTTCATGAGCTTTTTAAAGTGCTGTGTGTGTGTGTGTGTGTGTGTGTGTGTGTGTGTGTGTATGTTATATTCTTGTAAGCTATGTGTCTATCAAAATATATAAACAATTATTCTGCTTAATTGATATCTGTTTTTCATACCTCTAAAACATTTTATAACAAAACTGTCCTTAAAGCAGAGTTATAGTTATACCATTTAGAGTCACAGAGAAAATAATACTGAGGAGGATCTGAACAGACCCCTGAGCAGTTAAGAGAATACACTTCTCTTCCAGATTACCTGGGTTAGATTCCCAGCAACTACATGGCTCACAAACCAACTATAACTCCAGTTCCAGGGGTTTGATAGTCTCTTCTAGTTTCTGTGGCTATTAGACATGCATATAATACATAGACACACATTCTGGTAAGATGATCATAAAACAATATGAAAGCAATAATAATATTAAAAATAAAGCAACAGAGTAGGAATCCAACACTAAGCACTTTGTACCGAAAATATGTACATCTTCTGAGTTATCCTCAATGTCTTGTGCCTTGCATTTCTCAATGACCCAATCATAAGAGATAGAATATTTTATATATGATGATTCTTTATTGGTTCTTTGAGAATTCCACATCATGAACCTCAATCCTGCTCACCTCCCAGTCCCTTCATATCTTCCTCTCACCCCTGCATATCACTCTCCAAAAGAAACCCCTAAATCAATTGAAAACAGAACAAAACAAACAAAAACCAACCTCAATCCTTCATCTTTCCTACATCTCTTCATTTATCCTAGTGACATTGTGTGCTGTGGTGTGTCATGTGGTATAACCCATCTGTCCAATCATGCCAACCAACTTAATGTTCAGTGCAGTGAGTCATTGGTCTGGCACACCATCTTGACTGCATCCTCATTGAAACTCTTCTGAGATATCCTGCTGTTGCACCGAGTCATGGGGATCCTGTGGTTATGCTCCTGGAGGAGCAGTCCCTTCATGTGTTCCAATGGGCCACATGTGATGTAGATGTGAGGGTGGGCTAATGGAAGGCCCAGGATATGGTTACGAGTGGTAGCCGAGATGGTTAATCCAGGCCACTGGGACTGCCCCCCCTCAGACAGGGAGAGAGGGCAGAATGAGCATTTCTAGGCCTATAGTGAGGGGTGGGACCATCTTTTCTGAGTGTGGGGCACAATTCTGCCATTGGAGTGGGGAACAGTTCTTCTGCTACATCAAGGAGCAGGGCCTTTAAGTGATGGGACCAACTCAGCATGGACCTTGGATTTCAACAGACATGGTTGCTATGGCCCCTTTAGCAACATGAGCAATGACCATCATCGCAAACACCAACTGCAGCAGGACCTTTGGCCCTTAGCAGTAGCTCAACCCAGATTTCACCATGGCCCCAATGGAAACAAAGACCATTATGGACCAAGTGGCAGCAAGGCCTGAGACATCAACATAGTCTCAGGTGGCTATCTAAACTCCAGACATC
Organism: Ondatra zibethicus; assembly: GCA_004026605.1. Taxonomy (NCBI): domain Eukaryota; kingdom Metazoa; phylum Chordata; class Mammalia; order Rodentia; family Cricetidae; genus Ondatra; species Ondatra zibethicus. The sequence continues at coordinate 24,120 of PVIU01024938.1, forward strand.
TGCACAACCCTCAGTGGTAACAGGAGTCATGGGCATCAACTCAGACCCTGGTTCCTGTTGGGCAATGGACACAGAAATAGCCCTAAGCAGCAGCCTGGGCCCAGAAGACACAGTGGTCTCATGTGGCAATGCAGGCCACTTAGAGTGACATGGCTCTGGTGGTGGCATGTCCCTCATATGCCAACATAGCCACAAGTTGCGGCCTAGATTCCAGACAACCATGTGACCTGGACACAACACAGACCATGGCTACAGTAGGGTCACCAAGCCAGACATGGTCCTTGACTAGGAGCCTTGAGCTGGATTACACACTCACCCAGGTGACAGAGCAGCTCATCCAAATCAGTGTGGCCCTGGCAGGTGAATGACCTTCAGGCACCAATATGGCCACAGGCTATAGCCTAGATTCCAGGTATCTGTGTGGTCTCTGGTGGCACTGCAGTCCACAGATATCAGACATCAACATAGACCCTGGCTGTTCTTTTAATTTATCAGGATGCTTGTGTGTGT
>PVIU01024939.1:0-24618 GCA_004026605.1 Ondatra zibethicus
TTGTTTGTTTGTTTTAATTTTTTCTTCTCGGATTTCTGTTGTGGATTTCTGGCTGAATTCCCTGGATATTTGGGTGCATACCCCACCTGATCTCTACTCTAGACTCATAAATATGGAATTTGTTTTACTCAGAATGTGATGTATTTGGTGAATCTTCCTTTGAGCTTAAGAAGAATGCACATTCTGATATTTTGGATGAGAAATCCTATGAATTTCAATCATCCCCAGCTTGTTATGTGCAATAGCACAGCTCTATTCTCATTGATCTTCTGCCCAGTGATTCTGTCAGCTACTGGCAGAGGGGGCTGGCATCTCCAGTTTCTCCTTTGAGCTCTCTCTGCCCCTGCCTTGTGTGCCTTGACACTGTTCTTAGATGTATGTAGCTCAAAGACTGCTGTATCTTCTTGTGGGATTCACTTCTTCAACTTTTGTCAAGCTCTTTGCCTTTGACATTTTTTTTTCTGCACTAAAGTCTGTAAAAGGCTGAGTCAGAAGGATCACAAGGTCAAAGCCAGCCACGGCTACAGAGTGAGTTCAAGACCAATGTGGGCAACTTAGACTCTGTCTCAAAATGAAAGCCAAAAGAGGTCTGGAGATACAGATCAATGGTAGAGTGCTTGCCCAGCATGCAACTCTAAGTTTGATCTTTAGTGACATAAAAACAAAATTTAAAAAAAGTCTGATTTGACTGAAGTTAATATAGATGCAGTAGATATATTTCGATTACTGTGTTAGTATGACTTTCACTATCAGTTATTTATTTTATTTCCATACTGCATTTAAAATTGACTGCTTGTCTACAAATAAATTATATTTTTAATTGCTGTAGCAGCTTTTGTCTTTTAATTGAGATACCTAGACCATTCATGTTTAAAGTAATTGATGTCCTTTGAATAGTACCTACCATGTTGGGAGCCTTTTGTGTACTTGTTGCCTTTTGTTCTTTTTTGTTTTCCTTTATTTCTCTTTGTCTCTGGTTTCATTAACTACTTCTCTCTTCTTTTAGTGTATCTACTATATCTCTTTTCAAGCTAGCAACTGATCTACAGAGCACCATACTTCTACAGCCAATGTAACATTCTGTAATTTTTCTTTTTTCATAATTAGTAGTTAAGCAGCATGGAAATTATATATATGAAGTTAGTAATGAATAAATCAAAGTGTTAATATTTATACTCCTTAAATATTTAAAACATCAAGTAATGAAATAACTGTATACTTTTTGAGGTCAAGTATAGTATTAATACACATATATAATATATATTAACCAAATCACAGTAACTAACATTGTTATCTCTTTATTGATACTTGGTATTTGGCTACTTCTAGCTACTCTTTATGATAATCCCTTCAAATCATAAATATGCTATATGATAGATTATTAGGAACAACAGCAGCCTTCTTGTGCTGTAATTTGTAATTAGTTCAGACACAGTGGAGCACAGAACAGAAACTCCTCCTGTGTGATCCAGTCAAGCATATAACCCAAGACAATGGTATCCACACATCAAAGACACCTGCTTTCTCATTCCTCTCCCTGCACTGTTCCCTAGAGCTATGATCCAGAATCAGCTTACAGGCCCACCAGAAGACGAGTGGATAGAGAATAGTACATACTCACAGTGGGGGACATCTAGAATGCCACTCAGCCATAGAAAGAACAACACTTTGTCAATTTATACACTATGGAAGGAACTGAAGACCAGTATGTTAAATGAAACAAATAGAGAAAGACAAGTTTCACATGATCTCATTGACAAGAAGATTCTGAAAATGTAGATTTTCATAGTTAATAGGATGGTTAACAGAGACCAGGGAAGAAAGGGAGAGCAACAGATTGGGAGGGCTGATCAGAGCTCTGAGTTGTAATTGTAAGGGGTAAGAAGCCTAGAGGATATGCTGTCCTAGCAGCACAGGAGGGCTACTGCAGCTAGAGACCCTCATCCTTTATTACACAATGCTGAAGAATAAGGTTTTAAGGCTTTTCCCCATAAAAGTGATCAAAGTTTGGGGGACAGATACATTAACCTGATTTAGAGTATCTACGTGTGTTAAAACACCCCCATCCCATCATTATACCTGATTTATGGTGTAGGAGGTCCTTCTGTTTGTGTGTTGCTTTCATTGGTTAATGAATAAAGAAACTGCCTTGGCCTAGTTGATAGTACAGAACTTAGGTAGGTGGAGTAGACATAACTGAATGCTGGGAAGAAGGGCAGAGTGGCAGATGCCATGGATCTCCTGCCTGAGATGGACACTGGTTAGAATCTTGCCGGTAAGCCACAGTCACGTGGAGATCCACAGATTAATAGAAATGGGTTAAATTAAGATGTAAGAACTAGTTAATAAGAAGTTAGAGCTAATGGGCCAGGCAGTGTTTAAATGAATACAGTTTCTGTGTGATTATTTCAGGTGTAAGCTAGTTGGGCAGCCGGGACAAACAAAGGGACTCCTCTCCTTGCAACAAATTTAAGTGTTTTTATGTATCAGGTAAAAATGAATTTTATTCTTAAAAAAAGAAAAACTGTCATTTAGTTGGGTGGTGGTGGCACATGCCCTTAATCCCAGCATTCCAGAGGCAGAGGTAGGTGGATCTCTGTGAATTTGAAGGCAGGCTGGTCTACAAAATGAGTTCCAGGACAGGCAGAGCTGTTACATGGAAAAATCCTGTCTTGAAAAACCAAAGCAAACCAAATAAACAAGCAAAAATTGTATCATTTAGAGTATTTTAAGTATGCCTCTCAGTATTTCATAACAATGCTGCGAAATGGCTGCTGGTGTCTTTCTCAGAACCCTCTACTGACTCTCAGTTAAGCCTTCCCTTCCCTTTTCCAGTCTCAATACCACTAACCCTGTTTCTCTGCCTCTGTAAGAAAATAAAGCAATGGTGTAGTCTGGGTTCTTGAGTGTGCTCTCGTTTCCTTTCTGCTGCTGTGATAGAGTGGTGTGGGAGGTCCTTCTGTCTATGTGTTGCTTTTATTGGTTAATGAATAAAGAAACTGCTTTAAGCCTATGGAAGGGCAGAACAGAAAAGGTGGGAAAAGCTAGGCTGTATGCTGGGAGAAAGAGGGCAGAGTCAGAGAGAAGCCATGGAGCTGCCAGAGATATATGCTGGAAACTTTACTTGGTAAGCCACAGCCATGTGGCGATAAACAGATTAAGAAAAAATGGGTTAAATTAATATAAGAGTTAGCCAATAAGAAACTAGAGCTAATGGGCCAAGCAGTGATTTAATTAATACAGTTTCTGTGTGATTGTTATGGTTCTGGGCATCTGGGACAAACAAGTGGCCTCCCTGCAACAATATAGTACTTGGACCAAAAGCAACCTGAAGGAATAATGGGTTTGTTTTAGCTTGCAGGTGGCTGTCCATCACTGAGTAAGGCCAGGACAAGAGGATTAGGACTTTGAAGCAAAATCCGTGTGCTTACTGCTTCTTTATACAACTCTGAACAACTCACCCAGGAAATGTTGCCTCACACAGTGGGCAGGGCTTTCCTACATCAATTAATAATCAAGATGACCCCCACATACATGCCCATAGGTTAATCTGATCAGGCAATTTCCCAGCTGAGAACTCCTTCCATGGTGACGACTCAACGCTGTGCCCAACTGACTGTTAAAGTGACTAGGACTGTGTGTAAATTTAACTCACATCATACTCCAAGTATTTTCCCACATAATCTTTGAACCTTTTTAGTAAAGTTACCTTTTTTTTTTTTTTTTTGAGGAAACATCAGAGTGCAGGCACTGATTTCCTTCTCAGAGGGTGTTGTAAAATTCCTTTGTTATTCCATTGGTTTTTAGCATGTGCCTACTCACAAAGATGTTGTTACTTTCTCTGGTCTATGTGCAAAACTCGCATGAAAACACAAACAATGATCATAATATTTAGAAGGGTTATGTTAAATTTTCCAATTTGCTGACCATAGTCAAGGCACTTGTGTTACAAAGATGATGTTGTGAACAGTGAATATGTTCGTGAATATGAATATAGCAACATATATGTACATAGACACATTATACATACTACGATATCTTAGAGGCACCTTTGCTTGTGACATTTGACTTTGTAAAATGAAAAGATATTTTCAGCCCTTCCATTCTTTCACTTGTGGCAGAGTGATTTTTTCCAGGGGAAAATCCTCGTATACCAAGCCAGATAACATTTCCAATTTATCGCTCCCGTGAAAGTGGCTTCAGGATAAGAACAAATACAGTCTGTGTTCAATCTATTCAATTAGAACAGAACAAGAAATTTATTGCAGCACATATAAATCAGCAAATCCCATACTGGTTGAATCCCATTTAGCATTTATGTAGACTTAATTAAATCACCAATGGGGTTTCTTACAAGAAGAGTGGCCTTCAGGAAATACGCTTGCTAAATACTTCCCAGCAAGGCCTGTGGGGAGTAAACAAGGAGGCTTGCTTGCAGAGTTTCTTATATCCCAGATCTCTCTGACTATGAGCTTGCAAGAGCTGGAAAACAAACAAGGAGCTGCCATGGGGTGGAGCAGGCTAGTGGACAGGGCACTGTATTATTTGGTTCATGAATTCTGACTTCCTGAGCTATGCCTCCATCCACATATCTTCAGGAGCAAGTGTCTCTTCTCACAAAGGGCAGAAGGTTTCTCTGAAAGTAATTTGAACCTCATGAACACTGAGAACCAGCCAGAGGGAAGAAAAATGGGAAAGGGGGATATTTTTGCCTCTCCTTGTGAAAACCAATGGTTTGCTTAGTGTTCCTTCTCTGTCTGGCTCTCCAAGCCCATTTTCCAAATTCCCCGCACCCCCAGCTCCTGCTCTGCTCTTGATCTCCTCCCTCCTTCCTTCCTTCTTTCCCTCTCTCTCCTTTCTCCCTCCCTTTCCCTCTCTTCCTCTATCCCCTCCCTCCTTTCTCTCTTCCTTCCTCCTGCTTTCTCCCTTCTCTCCCTCTGTCTCTCCCTCCCCCTTTTTCACCCCTCCCCTTTCTTCCCCTCTGTCCCCTGTTTCCATCTCCTCTGCCTTCCTCCCATGTCCTGCTACCCAAGCCAGCATGGTCATATGCTGGGAACCTCAGGCTGTTCAAGGTCCTGAGCATTCCTCTGCTGATCAGCTGGGCATCTCTCTCCCTATGAGCCAGGCTTTGCCTCTATCATCTTATTTAATCACATTCAAGGAGAAAATGCCCATGTTGCAGGGGGCTGCTCTTTTGTTCCAGACCGCTTAGTCCTGAACGAATCACACAGAAACTGTATTGTTTAAATCACTTCTTGTCCCATTAGCTCTAGCTTCTTATTGGCTAACTCTTACATATTAATTTAACCAACTTCTATTAATCCGTATATTGCCATGTAGCAGTGGCTTACTGGCAAAATTTTGTCATGTCTGCCTCTGGCGGCAGCTCCATAGCATCTCTCTAACTCCGCCTTCCTCCTCCCATGCTATAGGCCAAGCCAGTTCTTCATTCATTAACCGATAAAAGCAACACATAGGCAGAAGGACCTCAGGGTAGGGAATGGGTCAGATCATGGGAACTAAATCTAGATCCTTCCACCTCATTTCTGAGTTCACCATCTTCAAAGTACTTCTGTTTGAGGTTGGCTTTCATAGAAGAGCTTGTCAGCTAGTGGGAGGAGTCCCAGGGACTGCATCAGTAGTAGACAGTGCTAAAGTCTTAGCTAACATCCTGTGACTATTAGTCCCACAGTACCATCTAGCAGATTAAGAAATAGCAGAAACGTTTAGTTTTAAAAGTTATAAATTGGGCCAGGTGGTGGTGGTGCACATCTTTAATCCCAGCACTGGGGAGTTAGAAGTAGGCAGATCCCTGTGAGTTCAAGGCCAGCCTTGTCTACAAGAGCTAGTTCCCAGACAGGCACCAAAGCTACAGAGAAACCCTGTCTCGAAATGTGTGTGTGTGTGTGTGTGTGTGTGTGTGTGTGTGTGTGTGTGTGTGTGTGCGTGCTGAGGATCAAACCCAGAGCCTTGTATGTACTCGGCAAGAGCCAAACTGCTGAGTCACATCTCCAAGTCCCCCATTCTTTTTTTCCTTCCTTCCTTCCTTCCTTCCTTCCTTCCTTCCTTTCTTTCTTTTTTTTTTAAATTTTGAGACAAGGACAAGGTCTGGATAAGTTGTTCAGGTGGGCTTTGACCTCACTTTGTAGCCTAGGAAGACCTTGAATTTGGGGTTTTCCTACTTCAGCCTCCCAAGCAGCTGAAGGAACAGGCCTGTGTCACTGCCCCGGCTGGAATCTTACCTTCCAGGGTGTTGCTCTTGTTTGTTTACCCCTTGACTCCTGGTTCTGAGAGTGCCAAAGTCTGTTCCAGGGACTACTAAAAATAAGTTTCTTTCCATAAAGTCTGGAAGGCCCTTGGAACCAGCTGGTTCATGCCTCTCCTTTTAGAGCTGAGGAACATGGCAGGGAAGTCAAGATCCACAAAGGTGGAGTTGCTGTGGGGTCATATTACCATCAGGCCTCTACTTCTTCCAGGAGAGCAAGGTCATTTATCCTCCCTTTGAACGACAAGAGATGGCATTTCTCCAGGCTGATGAGTTCAGAATACAGTGATGCTTATTTACAAAGATGTTCACTCCATCTGCGTTGCTCTGCAGACCTCAGGTGGTGGGGATGCAGTAGGTTAATAGCCTCTTTGAATATGAAGACCTGTGAATTGAGAAGCAGATGAGTGTAATAGGAAAATAAAATTGAAAGTTGCAGACTAGAGTCGGGGTCCAGGGTCTCACACTTGCCACTTGTTTGATCTCAGGGGACTGTAGCATCAGACTGTGTGGTCCACCTCTTTGTTCTCTGGTGCCTGAGGCAGAATGCCACATGTGCATTCAAGCAGAATTCAGGCATTTAAAGCCAGGTTTTAAAGCTCTAAGATCCGTTTATGACAGTTTCGTGCATGCATGCACTGTACTGTGATTACGTTCACTGCTGTTAGCCTGCGGCATCCCCCTTCCTTTCCTTCTGAACCCCTTCTTCATCACAAATGGTCTTTGAGTGGTTATGCCTTGGAAGAAGATGGTATTCCCTTCTATGGCACCATGCAGCCAAGGGCTCTAGGAAAGGATGGGTTCCTGAGAGCAACTCCTATATCCACGACCGAATGTTAAAGAACTCCAGCTTGTGCAGGAGTCCTTTGTGTTTCCATTAGTCCTTTGTGTTTGTGATTTAAATTGCTGGGCCGTATCTGATGGCAGCGTTTCTTGGCAGTCCTCCAACCTTCCTGCTCCTGCAGTCTTTCTGGCCCTCTTCTTGGAGAGGTAATAGAGACTTCCTGTTCTGTCAACTCAACACAGCTCAGAGTGCTCTGAGAGAGTCTCCACTGAGGAATTGTTTTCATCGGATTGGCCTTTGAGCACATCTATGGGGTGGGACTTTTTTTGATTACTAGTTGATGAAGGAGGGTCCAGGCCATTGTGGGTGGTACCATCTCTGGGCAGGTAGACTTGGGCTGTGTAAGGAAGGACGCTGAATGAAAGTCTGGGAGGAATCCAGGAAGCAGCATTCCACCAGGGTCTCTGCTTCAGTTTTCACATAAACTCCTGCCCCGACTTCCTTTAATGATAGACTCTGACCTGGTAGTGTAAGCCAAATACGTGTTCTTCCCTTAAGTTGTTTTTGGGTCATAGTGTTTATTATAGCAATAGAAATCAAAAACTAGGACAATAATCAAACATTTTTAAAAGTAAGTCACTGAATAATTGCCGTCACATTCTCTGCTATCAGAGTGTCAGGCTTTCAACTTCATGTCTGTGGTTCTAGAAAATAATGACTCAGCTGAGCCCCACTTTTATCATGCAGGTGTAGAACCTACTCCAGGCTCTTGTGATGATTATAGGAGAGAAAGCTGAACTTGCACGTGCACTTGATAGATGACTCAGCAAACATTCTCATCTGTACAATGTTCTTTGTACAGCCATGTATTGGAGAATAGAATTCCAGCCAACATCAGACCACATATGCCGCAGGAGTCTCATAAAATGTATCTCCCACTGAAATTATCTCATAGTTAGTATATATCCACTCTATGTTGTTGGCAAACTAAGGAACTCATCTAGTAAATAGTTCTTTCACATATGGGGAGAGGTGACACAAGCGAGAATCATCAGAGGAATTTGAGGAAATGCCTCGATGAAACCCAGCTATTTGGCATTTTCTCATTTAGTGATCAATTGGGGAGAGCCCAGTCCATGGAGGGTGGTGACACCCTGGGCTGGTGACTCCCTTGGGCTGGTGGTCCTAGGTTCTATAAGAAGGTGGGTTAAGCAAGACATAGGAAGTGAGCCAGTAAGCAGTACCTCTCCATGCTCTCTGCATCAGCTCCTGCCTCTGGGATCCTGCTTTATTTGAGTTCCTATCCTGACTTCCTTCAGTGATGAACAGCAGTGTGGTATTGTAGACAGAAGTTTCTGTCTTGCTTGGTCCTGCAGCCATTCAATCTCCCCAAAACACACAGAGTCTTATAGACTGTTTGGTATATTAGCTCAGGCTTATTATTAACTAGCTCTTACAACTTAGATTAACCCATAATCCTTGTCTATATTTAGCCATGTGACTTGGTACCTTTTCTCAGTGAGGCATTCTCATCTTGCTTCCTCTGCATCTGGTTGATTACTGTGTCTTTGTCTTTCCTTTTCCCAGAATTCTCCTAGTCTGGTTGCCCCACCTATACTTCATGCCTGGCTACTGGTTAATCAGCATTTTATTAAACCAATACAAGTGACAAATCTTTACAGTGTATAAGAGCATTCTCCTACAGCATGGTAGTATAAAGTGAATAAACCCTCTCCTGCCAGCTTGCCTTTTTGTCATGGTGTTTCATCACAGTAGTTGAAACCCTAATTAAGACAGTGACAAAGGCCACAGAGAAGCAGTTAAGAAGGAAATGAACATTCCCCCATGAATATCACATTTGGGGGACCATTCTGAATTTTACATGTATTGGGAAACCTGCTTCTATCAACCTAGAAATACACCCAAGATAAGCAAGTCAGGGAAGCCAGTGTCTCTCCTTGTTTTATGTTCTTCATTCTCCCCTTATTCTTTCCTTTCCCCTTCAGCCTGGATTTCAGATGGCAAATCTCATTTTAAGTGTTCATCCTGGATTACTATATTCCAGAATTGCCACTCCTGCCAAAGCGATCTGCTTGGCCTCGGGTGGGGGTTGAACATGGTAAGAAGTTTTAACTTTTTCCACTTGGCAGAAAAGTAGCACTTGCTTCATCTCCTTTTTAATTAATTAATTCACGTATTTACCCCAGGTATAGAGTGTGGTACTGAGTGTGTAAATACACTCTCTGTGAGTGTGTTTTTCCTTCATGTATGTGTGCTTGAAGGAGTGTGGGTACAGTGGTGTGTAGGTATGTGCGTGTGTGGGCATGCTCACGCGTACGTGCACGTGTGTGTGTAAGGCTGATATTGTGTATTTTGGAGGCAGGATCTCTGGCTGAACCCAGAGCTCCCAGAATCAACTAGCCTAGGAAATCAGTTTATCCCAGGGATACCTTGTCACCACTTCCTGAGAGCTGGGATTACAGGTGAGGTGTCAGATCTGCCAACTCTTCTGTGTATGGTGGGGATCCAGACTCTAGTCCTCAGCCTTGACCAACAAGTACCTTATCAATTGAGCCATCTCCCCAGACCTCTACCTCACTCTTCCTCTCTTCTGTTCCTTGTCACCTAAGCAGCTGGAACCTCTGTTCATCCTCCCCTCTCCTCTTCTCATCCTGTCTGATTCATGTGTTGGAGGTTGATATCTTAACTCTGAGCCAGATGCTATGGCGAACTGTGATTCACAGCCAGAATTTATTAACATCTATATCGCAAAATCATCTACCAGAAGAGAGTTGGAGAAGGGAGAGAGAGGGGGACAGATATGGAGAGAGACAGAGATAGAGCCAGAGAAAGAAACTCTTGGGTGAGGGGAAAGGGTGGTGTTGCATCATTATTTATTAATTTGAATTTTGTACACTACATGATTTTCAACATATTACCTTTGGTTGTCCCTATCTGTGTGTTGCATGTGTCATAACCCTCGTTTAATAGATTTAGAAACTAAGACCCACAAAACAGCAATAGCTCATTCAAACATTCATATCTAGCCACTGGTAAATTTAGAGTTTAAACTTATTCTGAAAAGAATATAAATTTTTAAAATGCTGTGCTGTCTCTCAGATATTCTCAAGAGAGGGAGTAAAGATTATCCATCAAAAATGGAGAAGGTGTCAGGGCTAGCTAGAGGCAGAGCTAGGGTTAGTGGAGACAGGGCAGGGTCTCTGCCTGAAGCCCTGTGGTCAGAGCAGGTGCCAACCGCTCAGCCTGTCTGAAAACCTTTGAGAAAATAAATTACAAACAGTGGCTATGAAGGTGTGAGCCTAATTCCAGCAGTCTGAGTCCCCATGCTTGTGGGGCCCTTAGGAGCACCTGGTGACCCAGCACTGCGTGTGGCAGGTCACTGTCCAGCCCTGGGTGAGAAATGAGGCTAGGCCCTGGGAAGAGGCAGGCAGCCTGCACTCTGGACAGCATGGTGGCAGAGGAACCCTGGTCAATTAGTCAGAACCTGGGAGTTTTGACTCCATGAGTTTCAGGGTCCTTTGTGTTCTGAGAACAAATGAGTCAGAGATGTTCTCCATTCTGGAGCAGACAGCCCACTGCCTGCTGGCAGAAGCAACAGAAGCATCTGCTCAGGGCTTCCTTGGGGAAGCACAAAAGGGTGTTATCCACCCTAAGGCAGGACCGCGGACTCACCTTTATGCTGGGATCTAGAAAGACTTCTCGCGGGAGAAAGGGCTTCAGTTGGGGGAGCAAAAGCAAGAATAGTATCAGGAGCAGTAGGTGCCAGGGCTTAGACATGGAAAAGGCCAGGGCAGAGAGAACTCAGTTAGGTCACATGATGTAGGGTACAGTACAGAGATCACAGGGAGAAAACAGTCTGGAAGACCAGCAGAGGAAAGAGCTTTACATTCTGACAAGTTTGAGAAATTATAAAGATCAAAGAGTGCTGGATATCTGCCTGTTATTTAAAAAAACGGAAGAGATCAGGGATGGTAGAGCACACCTGTGATCTCAGCACCTGGGAAGCCTTGTAGGTCGGTCAGGGAAGAGGAGCTGCACTATGCAGGAATTCCCTGTCACAGGCAGAAGGAAGAGCACTGTGCACACCGGAGCTAAAGGGTAGCTATTAGGAAGATAGGCATACTCCAGGGCTCCAGATCTCACCCTTCCACAGGCTGGCAAGCACACATTAAACATCTGTATTTCAATTTGAGAGTTTTGTGTGAAAGAGCTGTGATAGCCTAGCTATAAACAACCATAACTACTTGGAGGAGAGACTGAAGAGAGATGAACTAGCTGACCAACAGGGTGGTGACTTGAGATGTGACAGTGCTTGGGACAAAGGATCTTCCAGAAAGCAGATTGGGTGTATATTGGTCAAAGATCTCCAGAATAATGGAATGAAGTGTGTGTGTGTGTGTGTGTGTGTGTGTGTGTGTGTGTGTGAGAGAGAGAGAGAGAGAGAGAGAGAGAGATTTTAGAGAATCAACCCACATAACTGAAGGCTGACAGTACTAAGCTCTGAAGGATGTCCAGTCATTTGAAGACTCAGAAAGAAGGCCATAGTTCCACTCTGGAGGCAGTAACTGAGCTACCATCTCCTAGAAAGATGGCCCTTATTTTATTAAGGTCTTTAAATGATTGGTTGAGAACCACCTACTTGGTGAAAGTATTCTGTTGTATTTGTTCTATTGATTTAAATATAAATCTCACTTAAAAATTCCTTCATAGAATCATCTAGATTATTCTTTGTCTAAATATCTATGAACAGTGACTCAACCCAGTTGACACAGCAACTTACCATCACTGGAATGAATCTTTCGAACATGTTGATAGCAAAAGTGTGCAAGTGTTTCAGATATGAATATCCTTATAGACATCAATATACTATAGCCCTTGGATCAAATTGTGTTCAATACCTGTTAATAAAGTTTTATTGGGACAGAGCATTTTCATTAATGTATTGTCAGTGAAAAAGCTGTCATTCTACATGGAGGGCTGAGCAGCTGAGACAAATAATATATCGTCACAGAGCCACAGGTTTGTGGAAAACACATGCTGACTCCTTATGAATTCAGTTGTAGACACCTGTCACCTCTCAAGTGTGACCTGTTGACATGGATGGAGGAGGAAGTGTGGATTAGAAAGGGCTCCATCATGTTCCAATTTTAGTAAACAATCCAGGAGAGTGACTCTGTAGAAAAATCTAAAGAGAAGCAGTCACTGAAACTTAAGGAAAATGGAAAACTGAGGTATTACACCTCTGTTCAGGATGAAAGGATTTTTCAGAAGGCAAGCAGTTCGAATTATCTTGAAATCCAATGAAATGGGTATCCCAAGTCCCCATAAAATCTAAGTTTTAGTGGAGGAGAACAATGATGATTCCAAGGTATCAAGGTTGTAGGAAAAAAATAGATAAAAAATTATGCATGAACAAGTTAGTCTAATGTGATTAGACAGAGTTCTCAAGTTTTGCTGTAATGTGGAGCAAGGAATTAGATCTTGGTTGGGGATATATGGAGCTTGGGGGAAGCACACTGGTCAAACATGCATTAAACCCCAGACTTACTCCTCAGAAGTAAAGCAGGCAGATAAGTAATTGGGGAGGGATGGAGGAGAGATAAATGATAGATAGGTGATAGATAAATGCATAGATGTTGTTCCCATATTTTTGAGATTCAAATTTTCCAATGTTAATTCATTTCATTTTGATCCATAGTTCTCTTATGTTATTTTTAATACATTGATCTATCTATCTTTTATCTTTTTGTATGTTTGTGTGTGTGTGTGTGTGTGTGTGGGTGTGTGTGTGTGTGTGTGTGTGTGTGTGTGAATGCATGCCATGGTGGAGGTCAGAGGACAACACACAGGAGTCAGTTTTCTCTCCAAGTAAGAGGGAGGGAAAACATGACAGATGAAAGTAAGAAGGAAGAAAAGAAAGAAAAATAGGACAGAAAGGGGAAATGAGGGAGAAAGGGAGAGAGAGGGCTGAATAGGGGAAGGAAGAAAACAGAAATTTTATATACATCTCTTATCTGATTTTTTGCTAATGTCCATAGCAAGCACAGAAGAGAGCACAGACGCCATCAGAGTGAATATTGGCGGCTTCTGAAACACCTTCCTTGCACAGCCCACTGTGTAATCTGCCCTACAGATGAACTTTCAGCTATTGTTTGTTTAAGAATATATTTTACCTTCATTTTAAAAGATATTTTCACAGGGATTACAATTATATTCTTACAGCATTTTGAAGAAATCATTGCATTATCTCACAGATTCCATTATTTCTACTAAGAGTGAGACCATTGGTTTCATTGTTACTCTTTTGATGGTGTCTACCCCAACATGCCCTTTATTCTAGCTGCTTTTGCAATTTTTTCTTTGTATTTGGGTTTTTGCTATTTTCTAAAAATGCACTCCCATAAGCAACTGTTTGTTCATCTGTTTTTATCCTGTGCAAAGTTTATAGCAAGTCTTGAATCTACACCTTTTTATAGATTTCTGCACAATCTGTAACTAATAGTTTTCAGATGACTATTTTTACTCCATTCTCAGTTTCTGTATCTTTAATTTTACAAGTAGAGATGTTATATCAATAGGTAAATAGATGAATGATAGATTAGCGGTATATAGGGAGACAGACATACAGACAGATAGATGTGAAGATGGATGCTATAAAGAAATCCCACACTAGCTCAGAATTGAGTATAATAAAGGGTTATTTATTAAGAGGTAGATTCACAGATCAGAGTTCTCTGCACAAAGGGGGAACAGGATCAATCAAGAAGCCGGAAGAGAGAGTGAGCATGCACTTTACAGAGGCATTTATGAGAGGCCACACCCAAGTGGTCTGGCATCTTGAAGGCTACTGGCTGAAGGAGCTCCTACAGATTAGATGGGTGATAGATGATAGGTAAATACAGTGATCATTCCCCTGGAGGTGATGCATGAAGCCCTGGGAGTTTATTCCTCAGAAGTGAAGCAGGTAAACAGTCAGGTAGGGATGGAGAGGAGGCAGACTGATGGCAGATAGGTAGATAAACACATAGAGGTCCTTCCCACCTTTTGAAACAGAAATTTCACAAATGTTAATTCACTTCCTTTTGCCCCATAGATCTCTTAAGTTATCTTATTTCAATTACATTGTTTATTCATTTGTGTGTGTATGGGGGGCATTTGTGTTAATGCTTGTCATGGCATAAGTAAAATGGTGGTCAGAGGACAACTTTCAGGAGTCTGTTTTCTCCTTCTACAACATGAGTTAAACCCAAGGATTCAACTCAGATTGTTGGACTTCATAGCCAGTGTGTTTACCTGATGAGCCAGCTCAGTAGCCTGCTTTTGTGTGTTTGTGTGTTTGCTCTCAACCTTTCTGGTATGTGCTTGATATATTATTCACTGATTTTTTTTCTATACAAAGTGTTACTTTCCAGTTCAGTGATTTTTCTTTTAGTTCTTTCTAATCTGTTGTTAAACTGCTCATTGAGTTCTCAAATTTAGTTACTTAATTTCTTATTTTCATATGTTTGCAGTGCTGATGACTGAAACCATGACCTTTCACAAGCTAAACAATCACTCCACCATTGTGCTGCATCCAGAACCCTTGATCATTCCCAATCCTGGAAGAAGCGAGCACACTGAACAGGGGCACTGAATGATAGAGTTTAATATTGACTGTTTTGAAATAGATCTTAGAAGGAGAGAAAGGGTGAAATTTTCCATGGTGTAAAGTTTACAGCATGAGCACTGGAGTGGATGACCGGGGTATGTTAGGTGAAGAGGGAATTGAAGAAAGGAAGCCAAAAATCAAACTGACGATTCACATGTGTGCACTTCACACCTCTAGACTGAGAAGAGTTTAAGGTGGGAAGAAAAGTTGTGAGCAAGCAGGTAATACACTGAGTTAATAGTCAGCGCTTCCTCTCTTTCTCTAAGCCCATACAGAACACACAACCCCAAACACCATCAGATTTCCTAGTCACCAGACCAAGCCCTAGCACTTTACCATAGCATTAGGCCAACTTTGTACAGTTCTCCGGAATCCACTTGCATTTCCATGCGTCTCTTCTTAAAAAGGATTTTACCTGTCTGCAGAGCCCATATTTAACTGATTTAGGATCTAACTTGTACTGGCTCACAATCTCTCTAATTCAAAACTATCTATTAGGCATTGGGAGAAAGAAGCAACTTTGGAAAATGTTGGCATCCTCCCCAACATTCATGTGTCTTACTAAGAAAGAGCTCTTGGTTTGAATGAATCTAACTTTGCTCTTCGATTGATCAATACATCTATTCCGCTCCTTGATACAATTGGCTTAGGGTTTAAGCAGGTCAAATAAGTTAGACCACTCAGTGATTGGTTCAGGACTATTTTAGTGTTGGGGAAAAGAAACTCTCTTGTGTTCTAACAAGGATTGTGAATATAGGAAGCAAATATCTGCTTCAGTAACTTGGCTACTAAGAAGGCAAACTCATGAGTCAAGCTTGGCAGATGACAGAAAATAAAGAACACTAATTAGGAATCCTGGAAACTTCCTGGGAGGTAAGCCCATACATTCTTTCCATACTTAATCCAATTTGCTTGGGTTTCCAGTAAACAACATCTGAAATCACCATTGCCTTAGACAAAAATACTCCATTCTGAGGCTAAATCAAATAAAGACAAGTCATGCACAAGGTAGAGGGGACAGGAGAAGTCAGGCAATAGAAACAATGTTAGTGTTCAATAGGAGGATTAATTGCTAATGTTTTGCAGTTCCGTGGAGTACATGCAATGAACACTGATGTAGTGTATATATCACATAAGTTTGAAGGGGCTTGGAGAGATGACTTAATTGGTAAAGCATTTGTCACACAAGAATGAAGACTTCAGTTTGAATTCCCCAAAACTCATATAAAAAAATTAACAAGGTAGTATGTGTCTGTAACCCAGCACTGGAAAGTGAAAAGTGGATGAATCTCTGGAGTCAGCTGGCTGACCAACTAGCCAATCAGTGAAGATGGAGCTGCAGAGAGAGACCCTGTCTTTCAAAGATATTGAGTAAAACACCTGATAACTACTTCTGCACATCACACACCCATTTAGACATGTGTTCTCTCTCTCCCTCCCCCCCCCACACATACACACACACAACACACACATACACGTGCGCACACACACATCAAAACTAAAGTAAAGTAAGGAAGAGAAGAACTTGAATGAACTCATGGCAAAGATGTGATCAAAGTTTAAGATGCTAGCTACACATGCTAATTATCCAGGACTGACCATTATGCAATGCAAACAGGAGTCATAAATGTATACAAACATCCTGTGCTGATCAAAACAACAGTTTATAGAAATGTAATTGGAAAAAAAATGGGAGCTGGTATTAGAGTAGGAACTAGAGCAAAGCATACTCCTATAAGCTACTGCTTGCTTTCTTGAAATGTTTGGCAAAGCCTCCCTCATGGAAGCTCTCCAGTCAAACAACTCTGACTGACCTGAGGATCTAGTTAGAATTTAGATACACATGTTCTCATGAACGTCTCTCTGGCCCTATTAAGAGAAGCTCTGGTGTGGCTTCAAGCAAAGAGCAGATTGTGCAAACAAACTTGCCATCATCAAAAAGGGTCTGGCGTACACAAACCTTATCCAACATTCTTTTTCTTTAGGCTATGCTCTGTGAGAGGGGAAGTGATTTAAGCTGTGAGTTTGTGAATATAGTTTGCTCTGATGCCCCAAGGGAACTCAATAAAGAGAGCGCTGGCAGCTGATTAGGTCAGAAACGCAGGCATATGAAGCCTGTCCGTTGACAACGTAGCATGAAGGCAAGAGCTCTTTTTGCTTATTAGGCTGCTGTGGTGGGCTCATTGTTTGCAGACCTAATGAGGAAAGGCACTCAGAAAGAATTTAAGGGAGCACAGCATGTCCCTCTCAGCCCATAACAAAACTCACTGTTGCAAAAAGCACCATTTAATTTGCCCTACAGGAGGAAATGTTGGTGCTAAAACAGCTACAGGATCCAGAAAGGTTCCCATCAAGAGGAGGGAGCAAGCAGGATCCCAGTGGGAATATGTCATCCTCTTTGCTGTGTCAAAAAGGAAGAAAGAAAGAAAGGAAGAAAGAAAGAAAGAAAGAAAGGCAGGAAGGAAGAAAGAAAGGAAGAAAAAGAAAAAATAGAGCTAAACTCTGATTTCCTGGTCTCTATTTGGTACAGATGTTTGAACACAATCATACAAAGAAGTCCTAGCAGCTTAGACTGGCAGCCAGACATGGAGTAGAGCCGTAGGATTTGTCTGGACACAATGTTGTGGGCCTGTGCTGTTTATAGACAAGGTGAAGGATGTTACTGATAAGTGCTGTAGCTGACATTTAGGCTGAGCCCTTTCTATAAGGTGCTTTCAACTCTGTCTGGTTATTGAAAGTATCTGCAAACGTATTTAGGAATCTACATATACACACACTGATATGCAGAAACATTAAAGAAAAAGAAGTCATGAATTTGAAAGAGAGAAGGGGGTGGTAGTACCTGGGAGGTCTTGGAGGGAGGTAAAGGAATGCAAAAATGATTTATTTATATTATAATCTCAAAAACCATTTTTATAAAAAGAAAAGAATGTTGATGATAAGGATATTCCAATTGACGGTAAAGAGATTCCACCCAAAGTGAGACTGGGAATGGGCTGTTTTTAAATGTATGTGTTTTTATTTATTATCTGTGTAATGTGATGTGTGTGGGCATGCATGTGCCATGGTGCAGGTGTGAAAGGCGAGGAAAATTTTTGGAGTCATTTCTCGCCTTCCACATTTATACGAGTTCCCAGGACTAAATGTAGGCCATCAGGCCTGAGCATCAGCAGTCTTAGCCTGATGGCTACTTTTAAACAAGTCTCCAAATGAGTTTCTAGAAGTGAGAGAAAGAGACTACAGATGAGATTCTCAAACTTTGGAGTGTACACAAATTATTAGCAATGATACACTGTATCTCCTGACTCACTAGTCTGGAGTGGGACCTGATATTATGTTTCTAGAAAGTTCTCAAAGAGTGTTGATGCTGCTGTTTGGTTAGCAGTGTTTCTCAGATGTTGGTGTTTAAGACTCACTTAGGACCCTGATAGAGTAGACACACAAGCTTATTAAGGTAGAATCGAACACTAAGTTAACTATTGATACTAAGGATCCAGATGCTACAGCATTTAATGCACTGATTCCCAAATCTGGCTGCACCTTAGAGAAATCAGGAAACAGCGAAACATTACAAATCCCGCCTGCATCCAGTCAATGCTAAAATTCAGCTACGACTTTGAATTACTGGCATCGGCAACTTCTACAAACTTCCGCAGTAATAAGGAGAGCAGCTTCCTTGACCAAACCAGAGGCATTGTAAATTTTAATCAAAGAGATGGTAAACAGGGAATCTATATATATATATATTTTTTTTACAGGCACCACAGGCTATTTTTTAAGCAAACAAAATTTTAAAGTAAGCACACAACCCATTGAGTATGGAACAAAATGACCCCAGGAACAAAATGACCCCAGGAATGTATGATGAAATGTTTTCACTTTTGTTTTGGTGCAGGATTGTGTCCATCTCTCTAGCTACATTCCGGAAACTTGGATGCCATCTGAAAGTGAGGCTTTGATCATATTTGGTTTTGCTGTTGCTGAGAACAGTTAGTGGTCTCAGGATTCCTTCATTTACAATGGGAAGCTTGTTCGCTGATGAATGTTCCCCAGATATCTACACATTTCAGGGAACACCCCTGGGAAGAAATGACACCTTTAGCAGGTGGGGTCTGGTGGGGTGCTTCTAGGCCATTGAACAATTATCATCATGGAGAAGGCATGCCCTTTGCTGTCTCATTTTACTTCCTGGTTCATTATGTAAGCAATATGTTCTATTGCCTCCTTCCACCATGACACACCGTCATTGACAGAGATCCACTTGGGAAATCTGATCTTGGACTAGAAGCTCCAGAATAGTGAGCCCAAATAAACCTTTTCTCTTTATCAGTCATTTACCTGAAGCATTTTGCTATAGTAATACAAATATGATTGACACAAGAGCTACTCTACTATCAAGTCTATTGACTTTTCTATAAATCTGTTATAGGGATGTCAGGGTAGCTCACTTCTGTTCTCTGGTTCCAGGAATTATACCTTCTTTCAGTAGAAGCCATTTGCTTGTTTGAGGAGCTTTCTCCCTTCCCACGTTCTGATCCAGATTCAAGAACCGGCACATAAGCTAGAGGCAAACCAGTCAATGCACCGAAGCTGCTTAAATGATGGCCGTGCACATCGCCTCTGACCCAAATAGAACCGAAACAAGAAAAGTGAAACAAACAAAAAGCGCCTGTCTGGGAGACAGGCGTATTTCCTTTATCTGAAGATGATGGTGTGTGCACAGAAGCTGCTGAGCAGACTCCATTCTGAGGGAGAGCCTTCATCATTGAGCCTGGCACTCTGAGGCTCCATACAATAGGAAAGCTGAAAAATTAAACTTCTGTTGCACCCATTTAGTTCCTGAACCCAGCTATGCCTGAAGACATGCCCCTCTGTTTTACATTATGTGAACCAATTTAAATTTTACTCAAACTGAATTTGTAGATCTGAACATTCTCTCACTTAAAGGTGATTTTACTGATGCTGTTCACATTGGGCAGATGGCACAGATGAACCCCACAAGCACGTGGAACTTGACCTAAAGCTGAAAGAAGAAACTGTGAAAACCAGAGGTGAGAATGTACCTCCTCTGAGTATTTCCCATCTTGCAGTAAGCACTAGACAGCGGACACAAACGTGCCGTGCAAGGTTACTGTCTTCCATGGTGAGAAGGGACACCCCCCCAGCCCATCTTGAGAGCATTTGAGAAGTTCAGTGTGCTCTCCTACAAATGTCTCTTGATGTCACTTCAGCAGCCAAACACTATGTGATCAGTTAATCCTATGAGTTTGGGGGCATTTTTGAGAGATTCATGACAATTTTTAAAAATAATAAAACCAGTGTATGACACCTCATTAGTTATTAATAAGAATAAAATGCTTGTCCCACTAGAGCAGTCTTCTCAGCCAGGGCTGTTCTGTGCCTCAAAGCGCCGTTGATATCTAGAACTGCATACTGCTGACCTCGCCTAGAGGACCAGAACTTCTGAAGGTGCTGCTGACATCCTGTTGCATGCACAAACACCACTACCCACGAGACCACGGAACTGCCAGTTCTTGCAAAGCCAAGACTGAGGGATCCTCTGCCCTGGATCCAGCTGTGTTTCCACCACTCACCCAGATGAATCCTGGCTGAACTAGGATGGGTGAGGTTCAACACTCAAATTTCTCATCGTCTTCTACCCAGTCAGAAAAGTCCAAGGCTATTAAGATAAAAGTCACTAATTGTAATATATTTAGTAGCAGTTGGATGTGAAACGCTACCTCAAAATTTCCTATGGTGTGGGTGCCTAAGTGGTGATTCCATTGGAGATGATTGGTCCATGACAATGTTGGGTTTGTCAATGAAAGAATCCATTTATGAGACCACAGTTGGATGGGGTATTAGGAAGTGAAGAGTGGGCCATCAGGGATGTGAGGTGCAGTGGTATGTCTTGTGCTTCTTCCTTCCATCTCTCATTTGCCCCTTCTTCCAGCTGCCTTCAGTGAGTGAAATATCTCTACTCCATGACACACTGTCTACTTCACTATAGCCCAGAAGCAAGAATCAAAAGAGCATTGAGTTCAGTTGGGGAGATGGCTCAGTTGGTAAAGTGTCTGCTGTGCAGACAAGAAGACTTGAGTTTTGAAATCCCTAGCACTTACCAAAAGGCAGGATGGTGGCTTTGTATTTGTAACCCCAATGCTGGAGTCTGGTGCAGGTAGAAAGCAGGTGGTGCAAAACAGGTGGATCATAGGAGCTCACTGGTTAGCCAGCCTAGCCAAATCAATGAGTTCCAGATTCAGTGAGAGACTATGTCTCAAAAATTAAGGCGACATCAATAATGAACACACTAATATGGAAAGGGAAAGTCTCACACTGGACTCCACTCTACACAAAGAGCTCTAGCAGCTAAGGAATATTTAGAGTGGGAAAGGGAGAGAAATAGTTCTTTTTATCTTTTTTTAATTGTTTTTATTGCACTATACACTTTTCCCCCTTCACCTCCCTTGCTTCCAGTTCACTCAGGAGATCTTGTCTTTTTCTCCTCCTATTTAGATCTATGTATGTCTCTCTTAGGGTCCTCTTTGTTGTCTAGATTCTCTGGGGTTGTGGACTGTAGGCTTGTTTTTCTATGCTTTATGTCTAAAAGCCACTTATGAGTAAGTACTGGGTCTGGGTTACCTCACTTAATATGTTTTTTTTTCTAGTTCCATCCGTTTGCCTGCAAATTTCAAGATGTCTTTTTTTTTTCCACTGAGTAGTACTTCATTGTGTAAACGTACCACATTCTCTTTATCCATTCTTTAGTTGAGGGGCATCTAGGTTGTTTCCAGGTTCTGGCTATGACAAGCAATGCTGTTATGAACATAGTTGAACACATGTCCTTATGGTATGAATGATCTTCCTTTTTTGTATATACCCAAAGTGGTATTGCTGGGTCTTGAGTTAGATTGTTTCCTAATTTCTGAGAAATTGTCATACTGATTTCTAAAGTGGCTGTACAAGTTTGCATTCCCACCATCAATGGAGGAGTGTTCCTCTTATCCCACATCCTCTCCAGCATAAGCTATCATCAGTGTTTTTGATCTTGGTCATTCTGACAGATGTTCGACCTTGTTGAGAAACATTTCTTCCCCAGAGAAGAGGTCCCATCCAGTTATCAGTTATCCAATACCAAGCTGTTGTCCAGAAATCATATGGAGGCAAGTAACACTAGACAGACTGAGCAGGATACACACACACACACACACACACACACACACACACTCACAACAATTAAAGAAAAAGAGGTAATGAAAATAAGAGAGAGATAGCAAGGAAGAGCATATGAGAGGGAATGGAAGGAGGAAAAGGAAGGGGGAAAATTATTTTAATTTTTAAACAGTCAAAGTAATAAAATAAAGTTGATCAAGATAGAAGATATCCATTGTTGAACTCTGGTCTATGCACACATATGCACACATGCATACAAACACACACCATGAGCATATGTACACACATCACGCACATATGCACATATACATACCATGGACTTGTGCACACATACACACACATCATGGACATAATGCATATGTGTACACACCCTGGACATGTGTATGCACACACTCGCATACCATGAACATGTGTGCACACACATACACTGTAACACAAACAGGCATGTACACCATACATATATGTCAGCACACTCTTGCAAAAAACACAAAGACAGAAAGAGACCAGAAGTCAAAATGAAGCCTCCCTCCTTTAGAGGAGGTGGTTTGTTATTGTGAGGAGAAGCAACAGACAGGGTGGCTGTAGTTAATAACCAGGAGATTCATAGCGTAACAGCTGACTAAGAGCTTCTTGGAGCTGAGCCGGACCGCGTGTTTTCTTCATCTTGCACTTTTGTAGGCTGGTGTTTGTGATGTTTCTCCTTTTCTTTTTCTGTGCATCTGTTATTTTGTTTTCCTTCTGGAAAGCCAACACCCTGCCTATTAGTCAGGTCAATTGGTGAGGGTTATGACCACACCCATAATGCAACCAAAAACACAGCTGTGGTCTTCCCTTAAGAAACAACCCATGAGCAGGCATAACTTACTGATGACAGCTCGTCCAATTTAAACAGTTCCCTAAGATCATCATGCAGTCCCGTAAGGAAGAAAAGAAAGAAAAAGAAAGAAAGAAAGAAAGAAAGAAAGAAAGAAAGAAAGAAAGAAAGAGGTGTTAGAAGAGAAATTCAACAAACAAAGGGTAAATAAGCTGGTTTTTTTCCAAATGTCACAAAGCAAAGACAAACAAACAAAAGACAGAAATAGAACTGGAGACTACTATTCTTGTACCCCAAAGGATTACCCCTACTTTGTTTTAAACTTTAGAAAAGTTTGTGTTCTTATCCACTAGTAAAGCAGTGGAAGTAATGGAAGGAACACTTGAAATTCTCCTAATGGCTTCTGATGTGTGAAGCAATTATTCTTAATCCCAGGGAAGATTTAAAGTCCTAATGTAGGGACTTACCCCCAAGATACAGGAGTGCTGGAGGTTAGGATATAATGATCTCTATGGCTTAGAAGTTTCCAAGAAAGGATGGGAGGAAGAGGAGAAAAAGGGATAAGAAGAACAGGCAGAGGGAGAAAAGAAGGGAGGAGAGGTAGAAGGAAAAATGAATGAGGAAGAAGAGGATAAAGAAGAAGGGGAGGAGGGAGAGGAAGAAAGAGAGGAAGGATAAAGAGTAGGAGGGGGTAAAGAAGAAAGAAGAAGAGAAGTTGGAGAAGAGGAGGAGAAAGAGGAGGAAATAGAAGGGGAAGGTAGAAGAGAGAATAGAGGAGGGAGAGAGAGAGAAGGAGAGGGAAGATGGGGAGGAAAAAGACTTTATTAATTTGGAGTTTAAAGACATCAGAATTTTTATAGGCACCCTGAACTTACTTGTACAAATGTGATTTTCACAAAGATATAAAAGCATATGTCATTGGTTCTTGAATCATTTTACCTATACTAGGGCTGAGCACGCAAGCATGAGCACTCCAGATGATGAGGGCCAAATGTCTCACTGTTAGAGAAGGAAAAATTAATCCAGGAGGGAAGAGCAAAAGCTGAACACCGAGCAAGAGATGGAGAAATCAGTCCAGAGTCATGTTAGAGAAAACCAGACAGGTCAGAGACACAAGGAAGAGACCGAGCGAGGCAGGGGACTTCACAGCGGGGATCTGGATGAAGACTTGCTTCTGCCCTATCTTGATTTCTAACAGCATAGTTTTGTTGTGAGAATGCCTGGCCTTAGGACTGGGCATGGAAGTCTGGTGTGTACTGTAGTATAGAGAGCAGGGGAGTGCTCAGGAACCTAAAACTAAGCTGGACGATGTCAGAGGGACACAAGAACCAACCAGAAAGAAATCTCACTGAGGAGGCTGGATCTATTTGAATGAGAAAATAAGTGACATATCAGGGGTCGTGAGCCAGAGTGTGAACTAAATGCCCCCACCCCAATCCCATCCCATGTTAGTGTCTGTCTGAGAGACTAGAAGAGAATGGACTCTTTAGAGGAGGATTAAGAAGTCACACTCCAGCTAAGAGATTGCCCTTCCTCCAGCTAAGAGATTGGGTTAATTCCCAGCCTGTGAATAGGAGCTTGGCTAAGTATCTCCAACCCAAAACCAAGGGGAATGGTAGCTTTAAAACAAGGTAAGATCTGGGGACATGGCCAGGAGCTATGAGCAAGGCCCCGGGTTCCATCCTCAGCACTGCAGGAAACAAGAAGGGGGATCAAGGTGACTGAGTCACAGTTGCCAGCAACTGTTGGGAACATGTTCCATGAGGTCACATGATGGGAAGGGTTGTTCACAACTGGCTTTCTCCAGGGTCTTAATATGTAGCTTAGGCTTGCCTAGAACTCCTGATCCTCCTGCCTCAACCTCCCAAGTAACTGAAATTACAGCCATTCACTGTCACTCTTGGCTTTGTGTG